>LPNX011164853.1:266225-313541 GCA_001517045.1 Pseudotsuga menziesii | reverse complement strand
TTTTTAAGCCCTCGACCGAGGTATGAACCTCGACCGAGGTATTTAAATACCTCGGTCGAGGTATTTAAATACCTCGACCGAGGGTTTGTAAAGCCCGCAATACCTCGGTCGAGATTTTAAGCCCTCGACCGAGGTGCGTTTTTCTATTTTTGCCGAAATGCACTTGCCAAAAAGTGTTACCCAGGTCCGTGGATTCACCCATGATGTGGATCATAATTGATTTTTTGTTCTTTCTGAAAATTCATAATTTCTAATAACTTTTCCACAATAATCAAGGCACTTTTATTTTTGAAAATAAATGGACCAACTTTAAGAGGAAATTTAATATTAGAAGACTTCTTGAATGCTCCAAAATGCTCCTCTTCTACACATAATCTTTGCCTCATGAACTCAAGTGCAAAAATTCTAGGAGTCAGAAAAGCAGGTAACTTGTACAGTTCCCCAGTGAAACCATACACCCTCAAAACAGTAAAATCTTTGTATAAGAACTAGTCTCCTATTCTATCCTCTGAGGATGATTGCAGCATGAGTTTCATTTCTTCTAGTACCCTTGGTAATACTTCATCAAACAACAACTTGTACATCTCATACATAATGGAATTTACAAACTCAAACATATTAATTTTCTTTGGAAGATCTGGAGAGAAAATAGTGGACAAGAATTGTAATTCTGTTACATTTGAACATAGCAACATGTTCAACACATATAACTGATATTTGAAAAATCTGACCTTTGGAAATTCGACTAACTGGATATGGATGAGTTTCGCTAAATACTCATCCAAACTAAAATAATGGACTGAATGGGACTCAGGACTAATTGAACTCATTCTCAATAAAAAAACCCAAGACAACTTCTGTGATATGAATGTCATCATCTAAACCTAAAATTTGACAGACCAAAGACATAACCAATTGCACTTCTTCTTTGAAAATGTGAACTTTATACCACATAAAAAGACCCTCTAACGACCGACCTTCATTAAGAATATTGGACAGAAACTCACATCTAATTTTGGTTTTACAACTTTTGTACATTTCGACTAAGACAAACTCATTCACAGACTCACGATTGTCAGGGAAACTATTAGGTAGGTTAAGTATTCCATGAATGGATTTTGCATCAATCTTACAAAGTATTTTGGATGTGGTATGACTCATGATGACTCTTTCAGAAGGTGAGTAACTACTTGCACACCATTCAACAAATTCTGGAAATGTTAAAGTCTGTTCAATGGCGAAATAATATGAAAAAGACTTGCAGAAACTTAAAACGTCATTTCCCTACAAATTACACTACCACAACCGTTCCTTAGAGACCGATACATTTCCAACTAATAAAACCAGGTCACATACATTTCTGTCTCTGTCAACAACAAATTCCTCCCTTTCATCCAGAACTCTGCTTAAAACCCCTAATCCCTTTTCTCTTTCCATAATGGACAATGGCGATAATTCTTTGAACAAAGCTTAAGTGTTTTAGGCTTACCTGTGACTGTGACTGTAGATATGTAAGGTTGAATTTAGAAAGATGGAGGGCTGTCTCTTTCGGTCGTCCACAGCATGCAAATAAAAAATTATTTTTTAAAACTAAGTCAACTTTACCTTTATATAACGGTCTATTCCGGAGCCTCCACTAAGCAGTTTTTCCTTAACTGCTTTTCTCCACGGAATTCATTTCAAGTCACCATGTGTAACGTGGTTTATATTCCGCTAGCACCTTTTCGTTTTAACTATCTTGCAACTTTATCCTCCAGAACCAATAATAACCGTCGATGAGTTTTCACCTTTTCCTTAAACCTTCAGATTGAGATTTGTTGTACATATTCCACTAGTCGTTTTTATTTTTTTTTAATGTGCATCTTTATTCAGTGGAGTATTTCTTAATCGTAGATTTCATCCACTTTATTCCATCACCGTTGATCTTCAAGCTTCGTTAACCACACCCGCTTCTCCTTGTCTCCTGTGCATCTTTATCTAGCAGATCTATTTTAACCCGTAGATATTCACCTCAATCAGTTTACACCATCGGATCATGAGCCAAATTAACCATTATGCACCATTTGATAATAGAATCAAACTATTAAACTTAGCCAAGTTCATGTATCCTTTTATTCCTCCTCCATCATATTTCTTCCTCGACTGTTCAAAATAGAGGTGCTAACAACTGGCTCCAACTTGGGATGATATCCTCCCTATGAGGTATCAAAGAACTCATAGACCAGGTGCCTGTTTTTAATCTTTGTATCCAAACTTCCAAACTTTTTACTTTTTATCTAATATATTTCTACTAAAGAAAAATGGTTTACCTCCTAAATCTTAGGGCCTTCACTCCGGGCTTCAAAAATATTCAGCTCACCATCTGTACTGCTTTTAAGAAAACAAATATTTACAAACTATGGTATAAGTTTTACCTTCCATCTTAGGACAGGTAATGCTTCAAAAATATGCCATTGACAGGGTTGCTCTCTAAAGAAACCCCATTCAAATATTCCAAAAGAAATGCATTTTTCCCTCTGTGACCTGCAATAACATAAGGACCTATCCACATATGATCAAATTTTTCATATTTATCTTCTTTAGGGGAATCCCATTTTAACACCAGGTCATCAATCTGGAACTGTTCTTCTTTCACCCTTCTATCAAAAGTATTTTTCATTTTTTCCTGGTGCGTCTGCACTTTATTATAAGCCTTATTCCTTTGCACTTCTAACTCAATGATTTGGTTTATCCTTCTCTGCATGTGGTTTGGTTCTTCTTGGTGCTCCTAAAAATATATCATAACCGAAACACCCAATGATGCTGGAAAAACAACTTCAGTTCCATATACTAATTGGAAAGGAGACATCCCAATCGCTCTTCTAGTACTAATCATGTCGGCCCATAAAGCATATTTGAGTTTGGTATGCCAAGATCTCTTATTATCTTCTAACAACTTCTTCATAATCCTTACCAGGCTCTTATTTGAAGACTCAGCCAATCCATTTCTCTGTGGATAATAAGCAATTGAGTGATTTAAGCTGATATGATATTTATGACTAAAATTAATCATCTTTTTGGATTTAAAAGTTGCTGCATCATCTGTCACTATTCTTCTGGGACACCCAAACCTAGCCAGTATACTCTCCTCGAGAAAGTCCATAATTACGGTCTCAGTCGCTCTCCTATTAGGAATTGCTTCAATCCATTTCATGAAATAATTTATGGCTGTTAAGATCCATTTATGTTGTCCTAAAGAATTTGGGTTTATCTCTCCAATGAAATCCAAACCCCACTGTTGAAAAGGATCCTCTACTATTATTGGATTAAGAGGAAGGGGAATTACCTTTCTTTTTCCATCAAAAATTACCATTGATGACATATGCTAGTTTCTTTATACACATCTGAAAACAATGTTGGCCAATAGTATCTTGCTCTCAAGATTTTATTTGCCGTCACCTTCTAGGAATGATGTCCCCCACAATCTCATTTATGAAATTCTTTTACTTTATGTTGGACTTCATTTTCTAAAAGGAAATTGAATAATACACCTCCAGGATCCTTCCAATAAAGATATTGATTTATAATACAAAACTTGGCAGCTTTCAACTTTACCGATCTTGCTCTTGATTTACTCAATCCTGTTGGTGCTTGTAAATTTCGAAGAACATGAACAATATCAGAGTACCATGGAGATGCAACAAAGTCAATCATTACTTCCATCTCTATATCCAACTAATGAGACTGACTAGATAAGAAATTGAGCTGTAAAGACTCATAGTTTGAATCTGTCATCATTTTCACCAATCCCTACCCTTTAACCAACTTGGTAGGTTTAATCTCTATGTCATACTCCAATAATGTCGCTATCCATTTCGCCCTTCTTCCTTCTGGGTCAAGTTGTGTGAGAATCCCTTTTACCGCATCGGTTGGAACATGAGCAATAACATGTGAGTGAAGAATATACACCCTGAAATCTTTCAATGCTTTAGCCAAAGCATATGCCTGCTTCTCCCTGATATCATATTTCAATTCTCCATCCCTCAACATCTTGCTAAAAAATGCTATGGGTTGCTCCATGTTCTCATCATTCTTCTATAACAAAACTGCAGCAATAGTATGTTCTGAAGCATAAGAAAATACTAGAAAATATTTAGTGAAATATGGACTCACCAACACTAGAGCCTCCGAAATAGCTTGTTTTATTTCCTTAAAAGACCTCCTGGCTTCCGTTGTCTATTTTATCTCATGACCCTTTTTCAACATATTTGTAATATTCATTAAGATTTCAGCAAAACTGAGCACAAACCTTCTTAAAAAATTTACTTGTCCCAAGAGTGATTGTATTTATTTTTTACTCCTTGGTTCTCCTACCTTCAAGATTGCACTGACTCTATCAGGATCGATCTTTATTCCATCTTTAGAGATTATGTGGCCCAACAACTTTCTTTCTTCTAGCGTGAAATTTGATTTATTTGGATTCAATGATATGCCAAATTTCCTGCACTTCATGAAATTTTTTTCCAAATGATGAATATGCTCTCTATCAGACCTTGAATAAACTATGATGTCATCCATGTAAATTACCACAAATTTTCCAATTTCTCCCGCAAAATCAATATCCATGGCATGCTGGAAAGTAGCCCCTGCATTCATCAAACCAAAAGGCAATTTTGCAGACATAAAAGTGCCCCATGGTGTAGTAAAGACAGTCTTCTCTTGATCTTCAAGCAGCACCATAATCTTATTGTAACCAGAAAAACCATCCATCATTGAAATCATTTCTGCTCCAACCACTTTCTGCAATATATGGTCCGTCTTCGACAAAAGATAATTGTCTTTCATAGAGACCTTGTTCAAATTCATGAAGTCTATGCAAAGCCTTATTTCTCCGTTCTTATTTCTAACAGGAACTAAATTAGCAACGCATCTTGAGAACCTTAAAGTCACAATAATATTGGCATCAAATAATTTTTTAATTTCCTTCTTAATAACTAGTCGCAGCTTTGGATTTATTCTTCTAAGCTTATGTCTGAATGGTTTTTCTCCAGGCTTGATGGGAATAATGTGTCGTATTATTGAAGTATCATATTCCTTAAGGTCTTCATAACTCCCAGAAAGTACATCTGTATACCTTTTCATCAAGTTCACATATTCTTCTTTTTCCTTCACAAGCAAATTTTTTGACAGTTTCACAATCTTTGGGTTCTGTTTAGTACCAATATTCCTATCTTCGACAACATTATCAGCAGGCTTCACTTTAGGATTTTTAGCGACATCATTCTCATCAAAAAAAAATTCTAAATGGATCAAACCTCTTGGTATAAAATTATTTTTCAATTGAATGATATCTTTTCCTCCTAAGTTTCCTTTCAATTTTTCAGTACCATTCCTTTCTTCTTCGCTTTCTTCAGCGTCTTGGAAATTTTCACAATTATCATTTTCAGAATCAATATGAGTATTTACAAATTCTCCTGACAATTCTAAAAACCTTTTTATCTGCATATCATCCTCAAACACCTTCCAATATTTGGAATTATCAGGTATAGATGGCATATTTACAATGTCCACTTGATATTCCTTCTGACCATCACTTGGGGTTTTGAATTTTCCAGCAACTACTGCCAAAGAATCAGCTACTGTATTCTCATATCTAGGAACCACCTTAATTGCATGCTCTGTAAAAAAGTTACCAATCATATCCCATACTTCATTTCTATAAGCTCTCATCCGAGGATGTTTGGTTTGATAACTATCATTCACATGATTTATCACCAGCTTTGAATCTCCCAAAACTCTTATCCTCTGTGCTCCCAGATCTTTCAATGCATGCAACCCATGTAACAAAGCTTCATATTTAGCTACATTATTTGTGCATTCAAATGTTAACTTATATGATAAAGCTTTAAAATCCTTGATAGGAGAAATTATGTACACACCAGCACCAGTGCCAACCTTTGCCATAGATCCATCAAAATACATATTCCACAAACCTTCTTCTTTTTGTTTCTCTTCCAAAGCATTTTGTTCTATCACTCCTTCCTTTTTATTTTCTTCATATTTCATTTGCAATGTAGATTCCAAATCACACGGGACAGTATCATTAAAGAAAATAGAAGAACCCAAATCAGTATCAGCAGCATATATATGATGAATTTCGGGTCTATCCTAACTTCTTACTACATAAGGAGTTCTTTTCTCACTATATAACCTCCTACTCCCATCTTGAACAGGAATAGTGGCATATGACATATCCATTTGTAAACTACCTTTCAACTTTGAAGTCCAAGACCTTGATAACAACACCAAACTTTGTTGGAATGTCTGCCACCACTACATCCATTACTGTTGTTTTAGATGGCAATTTATTCAAAGTTACTACCATATCTTTAATTAAACCAAGACATTTTACCCTCCTGGAATCAAAAGAATACAAATCTTTATAAGGTCTTGTCACTTCCAATCCCAAACTTTTAACTACTCCCTTTGGCATTAGATTATGTGATGCACCTAAATCTAACATTTCATTATGAACCACCATATCATGCACATTCAAACTCAAATAAAAAGGAGAAACTTCTTCATTATCTATACTTTCAACTTTTGACCCAAATGAAATAGTAGGATTGTCATCTATCAACTCCAAAATGTCAGACTGAAATTCTCCTTGACCTCTAACCATCTTTGTTATGGTATCTCTGTACTCATTATTTCTCAACAAATCATTAAAAGAAATAGAGATTTTCAAATTGGAAAGTTCATTTTTCAAACTAAAATTAGAATTAACTTTCTCTACGTCTATTGGTGCCACTTGTTTCATTCCTTTTGTCTTTTTAATTTTGTTCTCAACTTCTTTATTTACAACAGACTCATTTTGTATTTCCTTTCCTTTTTCTGTATTTAATAAACTGGTGGAAGGTTGATTTGGATTTAGCCTCCCTTTATTTATAACAACTTCTTTGTTTCTCAATCTAATCTTCCTTTGTACATCATCCATAGCATGCAGATAACCCCTCTGATACTGCTCTGACTCCCTTTCAAATTCTTCATTTCCCTCTTCCTGTGCAAACATGCTATGTTCTTCTTCAGTAAGATATATCTCTTATTCTAATTCTCCAAGCAAATGGATTTCATTCTCAGCGAGATCTTCTTCATCAACAACATAATTCTCAGGGAATGGTGGTCGAATCTGCTGCTCTTCTTGATTCCTTGGATTTCTCATATCTCTCTGCCTATTTTGTGGAGGCATAGGAGGATTTGATCTTCTAAAATTTGGATTTCTGATTTGAGGATCAGCTTGTTCTCTATTAAATGATCTATTGTCCACAGTCAATCTATCCATCAATTTCTCCATTGTCTTCAACATCATCTCAAATTTAATATCAATAGCAGAAGAAGAAGTAGAAGGCATATTTTCTTCTTTTTTCCTCCTATCAATGTCTCTGTGTTTCATTTTTCCACTCGCCATCATATTCGCTTCCACTTCTAAAGCATCTGTCAACATAGCATAAAGACTCGCTGATTTACTTTCCCTTAATGAAAATGCAAAGTCATTATCAAAAGATCCAGCATAATGGAGTTTAGCAGCAACTGCAAAAGTTTTTATATCTTCTGGAATGGAATTATAAAATCTCATAAAACTGCTTGAAAATTCATGAACAGATTCAAAATCTCCCTTCTTGAGACTATTATACTGGGACAAAAGCTGCAAAGGACTCTGTTTGTCATCCCACCTTTCTAAAAATGCATTCTGTAAAGCTTGGAAAGTTAATATAGATTTGGCCAGCAAATATTTAAACCATTTCTTTGTTTCTCCTGATAAACTTTGAGCAAACAACTGCATTTTAACATCTACATAATCGACTTCCTCCAAGTCAACAAAATCTTCAAATCTAGCCACATCCTGCTTTGCAGTTATGTCTCCTTCTCCATCGAATAGAGAAATTATTTTGGAATAATTCTGGGGAAGGTCATGCAATACAGCAGGTAAACGCAAAGGAGTAAATCTAGCTTCCATTGCCGAGGTGGATTCAGAGGTATTGAGGATTTTTGAGTATTTTGAACAACAAGTGTTTCTTCAACTTTTGCAGACTATTGCAGATCTCTCCAAAGGGAATCAGGTAAATAAGATTCTAATCTACAGGGGTTAAATTCAGCGTTTTTAAAATCAGATTCAGATTTAGACTTCAACAAACCCTTTCCAATATTGACTTCCCATTCTTGATCAAAAATACTATGAGAATCTCGAGAAGATGATGCACCAAACAGAGAAATATCTATCTTTTCTTTATCTTTTTTCTTAAACAATTTTTCTGGATCTTCCAAACTCTTTAATTTCTCTATGATGATTTTCCCATACAGTCCTTTTACCAAGTCTTCAAACTTGGAATGGTCCATGCGGTTTTGTACTAACAGATTATGATAATGTTCCTGAGAAAATAGTCTTCCCTCATCGTCCCAGAAAGAAGGAAGGTCGTCTTCAAATAACTCCTTAAAAGCATGCCTGAAATCATTTATCTATGAAGAAATTGCATTTGCTTTATCTTGCACCACCTTCATGAGCTGATGTTTGTTAATTAATTTCTTCAACCATAGTACAATAGCTGCTTAGTCTTTAATCCCAATCTCTTGCAACTTTTGATATGTTAGGGAATTCAAGAAATTCAGAGCATTTTGAGTTGTGTTTAAAGGCTTCTTCTCCATGGTCTTATTTGCCAGCTTTAATCTCTGAGTGGCTAAATTAACTAATGCACTTTGATCATCAATAAAATTTAGATAATTTCTAAACTTAGTAACTTCCACAGATAATGTATCCCAGATTATATGCTTAGCTCCTTATAGAGGAGCCTTTCTTGTATTTCTTTCTTTCAATTCATTAAAAATTTTCTGCAACTGCCTTTTATCATTTAATATTTGATTCTTATTTTCAATCATTCTAGCCAGTTCTGATTTAATCTTCTCATTTTCTTCTTTCAATTCCTTGATTTCCACATCCTTCAGGCTCACCTGTGACATTGGCACTAACAAATCATCAGCAAAAAATTCACTTAAAGATTTTTCAATATTTACAAGAGATAAATCTGTATCGGCAGGAGTCTGGCTCATCAGCTCTTCCATGATTTCCTTTTCATCGTTCTGACCTTTTTTCAACTTTAAAATTTGGGTCATCAATTCAGTTCTCTCCATTTCCCATTTTCTTTTTTCCTCCTGCAATTTCAATGCTTTGCCTTTGTAATCCATCATCTCTTGATAAACTTTATCTTTCTCTTCTTGCAATGCAAATAACTCAGGGTACTGAGCGTGTTCAAAATTTGGTATTTTTAGCTTCTTTTTCAATACCTGAATGGTATTGTCTTTTTCTTCCAAAAGCTTTTTGGTGGCCTGTGCATTTCTTGGTTCACTTCCCAAAATTATAACATCTGTCTGCAGCTTCTTAATCTGGATCAAATTTGCTTTATTCTCTACTTTATCATGTTTCAATTGGACTTCCAATTTATCTACAAGGGCTTGCAATTTGTTAATTTTCATAATGGCATGTAATAAATCTGAATAAATAATATCTCACGCCTACTTGTGGAGCTGTATCTTGTCAGGGACACTGATTTTATCTAGCCTTACTTCCATCTCATATACTTTTTTATCACTTATCATAGCGAACTTCAAGGTGTTCCTCTCCACATCTTGAGTAGAAATCAGTGATGCCTTTTGGTTACCTAGACTTCTAACTCGAGGAAGTAGATTTTTGGTCTCCTCCGATGACTGCATCTATTTTTCAGCATAACTTGACACGAACTCTACACTGGATTTAAAACCCGAACTGGGCTCTGCACTACCTTATCCTCCAAAGCAAAACTGATGCATTTGTACTGACTTCTTCGGGAACAAAACTATTTTATTCAAATCCTCTAAAACTATTTCACCTAAAACTTGATGATCCTGAGAAAGTGTTTTAGTCTTTTTACATGAACTTTTTTCAACCACATCCATATTTTCAATCTCAGAAAGACTTCTTTTAGTCAAAATGCTAGGATTTTCAAGTGCTTGAACTGTTGTAATCAACCCACTGCTCATGTTTTCATCAATTCCTGGACTTTCTACAAAACAATACATATTTGGCTACTTCCTCTAAACCTTCAACAACCTGATGATCGAATGGTCTGTTTTTATTTGATTGCTTCCTCTGAGAAATTATATGATGTGGATCATAATTGATTTTTTGTTCTTTATAGAAATCCATAATTTCTAATAACTTTTCCACAATCGTCAAGGCACTTTTGTTTTTGAAAATAAATGGACCAACTTCAAGAGGAAATTTAATATTAGAAGATTTCTTGAATGCTCCAAACTTCTCCTCTTATGCACATAATCTTTGTCTCATGAACTCAAGTGCAAAAATTCTAGGAGACAGAAAAGCAGGTAACTTGTACGGTTCCCCAGTGAAACCATACACCCTCAAAATAGTAAAATCTTTGTATAAGAACCAGTCTCCTATTCTGTCCTCTAAGGTTGATTGCAGCATGAGTTTCATTTCTTCTAGTACCCTTGGTAATACGTCATCAAACAACAACTTATACATCTCGAACATAATGGAATTTACAAACTCAAACATATTGATTTTCTTTGAAGGATCTAGAGAGAAAATAGTGGACAGGACTTGTAATTCTGTTACATTTGAACATAGCAACATGTTCAACAAATATGACTAATATTTGAAAAATATGACCTTTGAAAATTCGACTAACTAGATATGGATGACTTCCGCTAAATACTCATCCAGACTAAAATAATGGACTGAATGGGACTCAGGACTAATTGAACTCATTCTCAATAAAAAACCCAAGACAACTTCGCTGATATGAATGCCATCATCTAAACCTAAAATTTGACAGACCAAAGACATAACCAATTGCACTTCTTCTTTGAAAATGTGAACTTTATACAACAGAAAAATACCCTCTAACAACTGACCTTCATTAAGAATACTGGACAGAAACTCACATCTAATTTCGATTTTACAACTTTTTTACATTTCGACTAAGACATACTCATTCACAGACTCACAATTGTCAAGTAAAATATCAGGTAGGTTAAGTATTCCGTGAATGGCTTTTACATCAATATTACAAAGTATTTTGGATGTGGTATGACTCATGATGACTCTTTCAGAAGGTGAATAACTGCTTGCACACCATTCAACAAATTCTGGAAACGGTAAAGTATGTTCAATGGCGAAATAATAAGAAAAAGACTTGCAAAAACTCAAAACGTCATTTCCCTGCAAATTACATTGCCACAACCGTTCCTTAGATACTAATACATTTTCAACTGATAAAACCGGGTCACATACATTTCTATCTCTGTCAACAACAAACTCCTCCCTTTCATTCAGAACTCTGCTTAAAACCCCTAATCCCTATTCTCTTTCCATAAGGGACAATGGCGATAATTCTTTGAATGAAGCTTAAGTTTTTTCAAGCTTTGTTAACCACATCTGCTTCTCCTTATCTCCTGTACACCTTTATCTAGCGGATCTATTTTAACTCGTAGATCTTCACCTCAATCAGTTTACACCATCAAGTCATGATCCAAATTAACCATTATGTGCCATTTAATAATAGAATAAACTATTAAACTTAGCCAAGTTCATGTATCCTTTTACTACTCCTCCATCATATTTCTTCCTCGACTGTTCAAAATAGAGGTGCTAACATCTAGTTCGGAATTTTTTTCCAGGGATCATCATTCTTTTTACTGTCTCCACCAAATCCATAGTTGTCTCCTTTAACCAGCTTTTTGTCATGTAAACCTGGGCTGAGGGTAGATGATAAGCCATAGAGACATATACAGGGCTATATGCAGCGTAGCCCTGCTTAGCAATATTTTCCAGAATCATTGTAGTTACATCTACCCTAGGAAAAAACTAGCCTATCACTTCTGAACAAGGGAACAACTCAGGTCTTGTGGCTACTTTCATGAGAGCTGATTTCTCAATGTTGGCATAGATGGTTAACTCCTCAAAACCTGCATCAGGTACATTCTGGTTGGCTATCATCCTGTAGATCTCTCCCCACTTGTAGTCTGGTTCGACCCCAGTGGAAGCTTTGGTATCTTCATATATACTCTACTTTGGTGATGATATCAACTGCAAGTTGTCCCCCAACCACAGGAGCCTTCTTCTTTTGTCTTTTCGACATGTTTTCATTACAATAATCACCCTGTCACATTCAAAACATGTTCTTAGACCAACTGGGCTATTATCAAGTGTTTTAAACAATAAATAAAAACTATATCAATTTGTTTACCTCCTCAATATGCATGTGGAAAAATAAACTACACAGTATTCAATGCATGAAAGAATTAAGGAAAAAGGAAATTCTTGCAGGCTTATTCTTAAAATGCCTAAGCCTAATTGTCTACAAAATTATCCATCTCACTCGGGCCGCAGCAAACTAATCCAATGTCAAATATGGATGAATCAAACTAATCTTACCAATTGTCTTCAAAACTAACTCAAGAACATTAAACCCTACACAATGCTCATCCTATCGAAAAAACCCTAAACTGAACAAAAATAAAAAAAATCCCCCGCAATCTCCTGGAATAAGGTAAGTGTAAGCAAAAGGTTTAAAACCCCCTAGGCATCTATGGACAACCCCAAAAAAGGGTGGTGCAGACGGCGAAACGCTTGTCTGCACCGTGCCCTAATCTTTCGCACTGGAGCAAAAGTATCCATAATGGCTCTAACAATTACGTAAACTCAAAGCTATTTCACTACAGAAAACTGCAAACAACTAAACTCTTCACCCTCAAGGTAAAAAAAATCATGCAAACCGTAAAAACAAACATCCTTTTATGTGGACAAACCTAACTCACGGAAAACCTAACCAAGGGAAAAAACCTAACGGTTCCAAATCGACCAATAAAAACTAAAGCATTAAGGATGTAGTTCACCTACCTGGAAAATGATAACGCAGTCGACACGATGGAAAAAACCTTCATAGGAGCAACGTGAATGAATCAAGTCTGGACAGTTGGGCGCGCATGAATCGATGCAAATGACAAGTATTGGAGCAAAAGACAAGTTTAAAAGACAGATAAACAATAAAATAACACCTCCCTCATATATATAACCTTGGGGGAAAACTGTCGGTGGGGATAAAACCCTATCGGCAATCACAACCTATGTCAATCGGGAGAAGAGTTCAGAGGGTAGATGCAACAGCGGGCGTAAAAATAGCTACGGAGCAGGGATGCTTTAACACTATATTCGGTCGTCGGCAGCACTAGACTCTAAGTGTGAAAACTCTAAATGGGGCTTTCTCCGCAACGTTGGTTTTATAAAGCACTATCACCGTGACTCCGCTCCTTCTAACCACTATCAGAGATCGGAAAATCTAAACTCTATAGAGTCGGAGAGGAAAAGCACTAACTCTCGGAACATCAAAACTAAACATCCTCCACAGTGTCCGCATTGCAAAAATGTGTTATCACGTCTTTACCTTCTTAAAGGGTATCAAAACCTGGACATTCTAAGTTCTAAGGCATCGACGAGAAAAAGTACTAACCCTCGGAACGTTCATCACAAGCCTCCCGCAACGTCGGCGACGTAAAAGAATAGGACTTCGGATCACTGTTGTAAAACATTTCAATAGCGATAAAAAAGTAATCAGTAATCAAAACGCTAAGTGTTAAGCTCGAAAAACAAAACGAAGACAAAAAGAATCGGTGGTTTCGATGTATCGACGAGGAAGACTGAAGTACTTCCAATAGACCTGACCATTTGGCTTCCGCAATGTCGGAAAGATAGTCTACTACGCTTCCGATATCGAAAGGATAGTCGACTAGTCTTTCGATGCAGAAAATGAAAAAGATCAACGTTTTAAGGAAAACATTTGAACTTCAGGGCGGCTCAAAAAAAACCAAATACTCTTAGGCTAGATCTAATAAAATCAAATGAAAAGGAGGGCCCTAAAATGGAAATTTTGGGGACAAATAGTTGCAGCTGCAACAATTGGCGACTACCTGGTGAACACAGATCTCTGAATAAATTTGCTCTTTGACCACTAGACTGTTTTGATAATACCAACATGTTGAATTCTTCAAAATATATGGATTTCCCAAATGGCAGATGTATGCACTTTAATCATTGATTATAGTCCAAGTTAGGGAACAAGGCAACCAAGATTTCAAAGTCTAGATAACTCTTTTGAGGCCAAGAATATGAATTTTATTTTTTACCTCTATCCTTGAGTCATTTCCAGCTTGGACACCATAGGATTGTAACATATGGTAAACAGATATATCCGTTTGTTCCTCATTCCCATGCCATTTTTCACTTTTGGTGCTTTTGGACTTTTGTCCTCTTTTGAGTCCCCCTGCATGCCTTCTTTCTGAAATTTTTAATTCAGGCTCCTCTATCCATAGTGTCCTTTTGTGTAAGAGATATATTTATTTTTTCAGCTCATGAACGGAGAAGAACTTTGGAAATCTTATACGTACTAATATGGTTTAGTACTTTGCTTTGATACATATTACTTTTTCGAGGAGATTTTGACTCTTATTTGCCTTTGGCTTTCATTTCATGGCATGGAATCATTTCAATATAATATATTGTTTACCTTGCTTCCTTTCCATGGGTCTTTTGCTGTCACCCCCTAAAACATTTTTTAATGTGAGATGAGTGGAGCCTCGAAATAGTACTCCGGACTTTTTGATCCTGAGTTATTTCACAAGGATTTAAGCAGGACTTCAATGTGTTCATCGCCATTTAGGAAAACTGCTGAACTTGAAGAAGTTATGAAATGAATTAATAGTACGCAGTCTTGTAATCAAGATTTTAGTTAACCAGAACTCTGATGAACTCCATGCAACCAAAAGTTGTGCTTCTTTGTCAAAAATTACAATCAATCAAACTCTAACTAAACAAACCAAATGTTTATTCATGTACAAGACAACCAAAATGAAAAATCAAGAAAAATAAGGTTTGAGAACTAAACCATTTACTGGTAAGTTCTCTTCCCACCCCTGTAAGTATTCCAACTTGTAAGTTGAGGGGCCAAGCTTTGCTGCGATTTGAAAAGGGCCTACCCATAACTGCTAAAACTTAGTGTGCTTTCCCTTTTCATCGTGCAGATGATCCCACTTAAGAACTAGATCTCCTACTTCGAATTCTTTGTTCCTAGCTTTATGTTTATCAAACCAACGCTTCACTATTTCCTGTTGATGCTTAAATCTTTCTTTGGCTTTGGACCTAGACTCTTCTGACTTCAAAAGATTATAGATTCTGATTCCTGAGCTATTATGGAAGATGGTAACAGAATGTTGGGAGGAAGGATAGCTTCTTTTCCATAAACAAGAGTGTATGGTGACACACCTACGGAATTCTTGGGTGTGACTCTATCATCCCAAAGAGCATTAGGTAACGCTAAATGCCAACTTCTCTGATTCTCTATTACGGTTTTCTTTAGAATCCTAATCAGATTTTTGTTTGTGGATTCTACCAAACCATTTCCTTGTGGGTAATAATTTGCAGAATAATGCAACTTGATTCGTCTTTCATTAGAAAATGCAGTTAATATAATCGAAGAAAAGTAAGTAGCATTATCAAAAACCAGGGAAATTGGAACCCCAAACTTGGTCATAATGTGATTCTGTAAGAAATCCATGACTGGCCTCGACCCATCTGGTGAAGTAATCAGTTGCTGTTAGAATATACTTGTGTTGCAAGGAATAATTTGGGTTTATTTCTCCAATAATATCGATGCCCCATTGTTCGAATGGTTATGATATAATTACAAGGTTTAACAGTCCTGCTGCTTTAGCTTGTCTTCCAACACATCTCTGACAAGCATCACATTTTCTAACATGAGCATGAGCATCCTTAAACAGTGTAGGCCAGTAATATCCAGCTCTGAGAATCTTATGTGTTGTTGTATCTCTAGAAAAATGACCTCCAACAGGCCCATCATGCAATTTTGCTATGACTTTCTTTGCATCTTCCTATTCTAAGCACCTGAGAAAAACCCCATCGTAGTTCTTTCTAAACAGTACTCCATCAATTATCTGATATGAAGCTGATTTCAGACGTAATGCTCTTTGTTGTTTGGGACTCCAATGCTCCGGAAACTATCCTTCTTGAAGGTAATGGACTAGGTCTCGGTACCAGGAATCTGGAGCTGTGAACAAAGGACATACATTCACCATATGTAACTCAGCTTCATTATACCAGTTGTTTTCTTCATTGTTTTGACTTTTAGTCATTACTATTACACAATCCTTGTCCTTTTACTATGGATGTTGGTTTGAACTCAAGATCATATTCTTGTAAGGAAGTCACCCAGTTGCCTCTTCTTTCTCCTAATTCCTTTTGTACAAAAAGAGATCGTACAGTTGGGTGTGGAACTATTACTTTGGTGCGATTCTTAAGTATACATGGCCTAAATTTTTTTACCGCTTTAAAAACTACATAAGCTTGTTTGTCAACTATTGGATAATTTAGTTCATCTCCCTGCATTCCAGTGCTCATAAATGATACGGGGTACTCATCTCCCCCATCTTCCTTCTATGTAAGCACGGCTACCAATGAATCATCGAACACAAAAGTGTACAGAATAAAATCCTTTTCGAAATTTGGACTTTTGAGTGATGGTGCATGGGCAACAGATGTTTTTATCTTGCTGAATGCATTCTTCTCCAAATCAGTCCATTTGAATTGTACACTTTGTTTAACCATTTGTTGCAAAGGTTTGACAATTTGAGCAAAGTCTGGTACAAACCTTTGCACAAAATTGATTGTCCCCATAAATGATTGCATACCCTTTTTATTATGGGGTAAAGGGTTCTTTTCTATGGATTTAATCCTCTCTAGGTCTATGGAGATCCCTTTCTTAGAAATAACATGACCCAGTAGCTTTCCTTCTGTGACTGCAAACACGCATTTCTTAAGATTTAGTGAAATACCATATTTCCAACAACGCTTGAAAATATGTTTCAAATGAAATGCATGTTCCTCTCTCTTTTTCGAAAATATTGTGACATCATCTAGATAAACCACAACACTACGGCGAATCAGACTACGGAAAGCTATATCCATGGCCCTCTAGAATGTAGCTCCAGCATTAATAAGTCCAAAGGGCATTCTCCTATACATAAAAGTTCCCCACTTGGTTCTGAATGTGGTTTTAAGCCTATCTTCTTCAGCTACTAATACTTGATTATAACTAGAGAATCCATCTAATAATGAAAACAATTCAGAACCTGAAACCATCTGTAATATTTGTTCCATGGGTGGGACCAGATAATTATCTTTATCAGACGCACGATTAAGATTTCTGAAATCTACACAGAGCCTGATTTCTCCTGACTTTTTCCATATTGGCACCAAATTAGAAACCCATTCCAAATGTCGGACTTGAAATATGATTTTAGCATCCAACAAATTTTTTACCTCACTTTGAATTAAAGGTTCCAGCTTAGGATGCATCTTCCTCAAAGGCTGTTTGTAAGGCTTGATTCCATCTTTAATTGGGATAACATGTTGTATGATCTTTGTGTCATAAGTTTTAATCTCTTCATAAGTCCAAGCAAACACATCTTTGTACTGTTTGAAAATATTGATGAACTTACTTCTTTCACCCGGAGAACAACACTTCCCCAAATATACATATTTGGGTTCAGCTTTAGTCCCCAAAATTATCAGCTCGAATTGTAAGGACGAGCTATGGGTCTTGACATTTGCTGGATTTCTGAATTTGTTATCTAAATCAAACATTCATTCCAAGTTCTTGACTCCTTTACGAATAAAGTTCCCAAATTTTAGTTTTGCTTGATGTTCTTCATCATCTATTATTTCTCCTTTGAAAGTATCGCCATTCATCAAACACTCCAAAATTTGTTGATCATCGTCAAAAACCCGTAGATTTGAGATCATATTTGGAACAGAAGGCCTGAAAAGTAATTCAATAGAGCATCTATTATTTAAAGGTACCAGCCTTGCAGCTAAGGTAGTTAGTAAATCAACTGCTGCATTCTTTAATCTAGGAATGGACACAATATTAAAAGTATGAAAATTTATAAGCAAATCCCAAACTTCATTTTGGTAAGCTTTCAAATGTGGTGAAATACAGTGTATCTTATTCCGAATTTGCTTAACAACAATATCAGAATCTCCATATACTTTAATATTTTTTACTTTCGGTTCTATTGCTTTTTTAAGTCCCTGAACTAGTGCTTCGTATTCGAATGTGTTATTTGTGCATTTGAATTCTAACCTACAAGAAAGAAAGAAAGAAAAAATTCTTGGATCAATCAAGACACAACCAGCCCCTCATCCTTCCAATGTTTTAGAACCATCAAAATAAAGAGTCCAAAAACTATCTACCTCTATTGAATTTGAATTACAAACTACATCTGAAACTAGATCTCCTATATTACAGTCAATCTCATCAGCCCGCAAAAATCAAAGGAGATCAGGCTGGGTATAAGGTATATTACTGGCTTCTTTGGCTTGGTAATTTCTCGGTTCCAACTCAATGAAATAATTTCCCAATACAGAGTTTACTGGTTCATTTTTTCCCTCTAACTGAGTGACATTGTATTTCATTTGAGGCTCTCTTAATACTTTTATCTGATTTGGACTTCCCTTATGAGGTAACCATAAATGTGACCAATCTGATGCAAAGTATCTGTCTAACCTTGTCAACCAGTCTCGACTGAAAACCAGTCCATAAGCATCTGGTATGTCTGCTACTACAATGTCGATGTACTGACATAACCTCTCATCTGTGGATAAGCGAATCAGAACATCCTCCATTTATCCTATTACTTTTATAGCTGTCATGTCTAATTGAAGAAATTGCCACGTAGATGGTTTAGGTTGACCATTGATTTTCTTGCAGACTAAAAGTGGCATAACATTGACTGATGCTCCTGAGTCTACTAAACAGTTGTGCACATTATAGTTGAAAATTTCAAAAATTAGGAGAAATGTTGTAGTTTTATACTTAGATTTCCCTCCTAAACTTGCCTCACCAATTTCTTCCTCAGGTTGGTTGTCAGTGGGAGGCTCCTCTTCTGGTATCTCAAGTGATTTTAAAAGTTTCTCTTTTTGCTGAGGTAAATTACACATTTCAAACAATGAGATATTTTCTTTAGCTTTTTTAATGTCTTCCACAATATCATACCCCATCTTAGGTTCTTTGAGATTCTTCTTTACATTATCAATCTTATCTTCAACAAGCTTAAGAGGTGTGTTGATTTTCTTAGGATCTTGACTTGAAATGGTAAATTCAGGTACTTTAACAGTTGCAGTGCTCTTCTGTATCTTCTTCATGTTTTCTTGAAGTTTCTTAATCTTAGGAAGTATTGACTTATCTTCTTTTAACAAACTCTAACTTCTTGTTGTCACATTGGTTTCTGGTGTTTCCTCTTGTTTCAGAAAATCTTATTCTTCTATATCAAACATAGAGACACAGTCCCATAAAACTAAAGTATCTTCCTCTTGTTTTTCTGTAGATTGATTATCTTTTTCTTCCTCCTAACCAGTTTCTGTCAGTTTGGAGTCCAATAATTGATTCATTACTAATGTCATAGAATTAATCCATTGTGGGCAATTCTTCTCCGAATGAGGCTGTTGATGAAAGGTACACAAATTATCCATGCCTACATCAGTTAAATTCATCGCTGCAGGACTGTGTGGGGGAGGTTTAGGTTGACTGTTGTTTTCCCTTTTTTATAATAAGGCTTATATGATTTGTGAGCCTCCTTCTCCTTTTCTAGATCTATCACTCTATTGGATAACTTTTGCATCATCTTCACCATTCCTTCGAAATCCTATGATCGCTCATCCTTAGGCTTAGTCAGTAATAAAGGTTTCTTGTTTCTAAAAGTCTTTTCTTCTTACTGTACAGGGTAATTTTCTATACTCTCCATCTCAGCCTCTACCTTCCCAGCTTCTTCGTAGGTTTTTGCTAAGGTAGGTCTAACTGATCTTTTGGCAAACATGGATAGATCAGGCCCAAGTGCTAAGGTATAGTATTCTATTAGAGCATTTTCAGATGGCTTATCAGCTGCGGTGAAATTGTTTATATAAGCAGCAAATATTTGAGTGAAATTATGCACTCTTTCTTTTCTTTCTTTCTTTAGAGCACATAACCCTTTCATTAAAGCTGCATGAGTTTTTTAGACTGCAGATTTACTTCTAAAGATTCTTTGAAAAGTGTTCCAATCCGTGATTGAATTTGCAGGAAGGGAAAAATACCATGAAGTTTCTTTTCCTTTCAGGGTGTGGGGAAACAATCCACATACCACATCTTCATGCTCTCCAGCTCGTAGTCCTTCTACAGCCATGTAAAAAATCTATAAATGATCATCTACCAGAACTCCTTCACTTGGTTCAAACTTAGGTAACATCTTGTCAAAATCCTGAGGCAAATCATGCAAGGGAGGTGCCAAATTTAAAGGCGACCTAGCCCTCCAAGCAGGTTGTGGAGGTGGTTGGTTTGCATTTACATTAGCCATGATTCTGAGTGGAGAATGAGGTTGTGACTGAACAAGGGTTTGGAAAGGTGAACAGTAAGGTGAACCTGGATCCAATTGATTTAAAGGCTGGTCAACTTCTTGTAAGGTTGCTTCTACCAGTTCTTCAAGATCTTCTACCAGTACTGATTCTTCTAATTGAGGGCGATCTTTCTTCTAATACACTCTTCTAGGTAGGACAAAAATAATAGGTAATCCTCCAATCTTTTTCGCATATTCCTTGGTGATTCTTCTTAAATAATCAACCACTTCGTTATCGACAAGATACAAATACCCTTTCTCTTTATCTTCAGGAGTGGGTTTGTGAATCAAACTACTTTCAAAACTGTCACTAGTGGAGTAATTTCAATGAAGCGGGCTTCCTTGGCCAGCCATGCACTGGTGGCCTTCCTTCTAGTGCCAAAAATTGTTGAGGCTTAGAAAATCGTAGGTAACAACAGTTAGGGATTCTCCCCAATAAACGTTCCCAATTAGCCCGTTACTGTTTGGTATGGGGAATCCGTCCAATTTACGGTCCGACTACCGTAGGTCAAGTAACAATTAAAATGTTTTGCCGGTTACGGCCCGGTCCACCATGTATATTTTTAGTTTTTTGTGTTTAAGGTTTGATGTACAAGTGCCTAACTAAAATGCAGATGATAGAGATAACGAGGAGGGTCACAATGTGATATGCAGGTTCTTACCTCTTGTCTTACCTCTCTCACATCTAAATCACAAACAGCAAGAAACTAACTAAGACTACTAACCTATCCCTAGGGAGAAAAACTATCATTAATGGTGAGTAATGTATTTTAGTGCATCCATTAGGAAAGATCACATATAGCTGTTAATTGTTTCAGAACACATGAACATCAATAGAAATATAAACAACAAGATAGCTTATTGTTAATTACAACCTTCGTTACTCAAAGTGGAAATTTCACAGAATAAACCAAAGTACATTCATAACATGAAAAGAAATTCAATGAGTTAGAACGATCTCACAGTTAATGGAAATAAGCTAAAAACAAAATAGTTCACATTCAACTGGTCCATAGCAAAACATTTGAAACATTCCACAAAACTTTCTCAAGCAGTAACATGTGACTCTTTATTGTAAAAGGAAATAGTTCTTCTTACAATACACTCTCAAAAATGGTCTGGGAAAAGTCCCCTCTACATCTAAACTCTCCTATATTTATACAAAAACAAAACACTTGGTCTACCCCTTAATGTCTTTTGAGATTCCCCAACCTTTCATTTCCAAAATTTTGTCTTGTAGCCTATGCACATAATTAATACAATATATTACATTTTCAATCAAAATTTTCAAAGCACTTTATGAAGAAGGGCCAACTTGGTCGTTGATGAACTTCTTCCATACATGGGCCTCTGCTGCTATGCCTTCATATCTGGAAGGCTCAAGAAATCAGATATTAATCTCATATTTAGTTGCTTGGTTCTTTAGCCCTTCTATCCTAGCAGGACTCAGGCGCAGCTAATCTTCTAGTAGATGTATACTTACTGTTGCATGTGCCACTGCATTCTTCAAGATCCATTCATCTAGGTCCTTAACCTGTTGTATCTCTTGCTCGTCTTCTTGATACCTGTTCTGTAGATGTTCTATAAACAATTCATGTTCTGGTATCACGTCCAATCTTTTCTCTGCAGAAGTCTAGCATCCATTGTATGTAGCAAGCACTCTCTTGCAATATTCAACACATGCTCCCTTTGTTTTCTTCGCGGTTTTCTTGAACTCTTCCGCTACATTAATTGCAAATTCCAATAAATCATACTCCTGTTTTAAACTCTATTGATCCTTAACTGCTAACTTTGCAGGATATTTCTTATTTGTTTCTTCCCAGACCATTCTTCCTGTTAGAATCTCCAAAATATCCTGATATCTGTCCAAAAAATATGAAGTAGTGTCCAAAATTTCCTCTAATCTGGTGTCTATTTGTAAAATTTTACACCTTTCATCTTCAATGCATATCTGTAATCTGTGAATCTTCCTTCTTTGAGTTAGAACATGTTCTTTCAAAGGCTGAATGTATGTCTTCTGTTCCATAGCATCTTTCAGTGATGTTGTCAATGAAGTGGTTTGTTCTTCTAAGGCTGCCACCTGCATTTAATATTGGTTCTCTCTTTCCTTTGTGAGCCTTCTCTATTTCTAACTCAGCAACCTTGCTTTGCAACCTTTCCTTATCTACACTTAGATTCTCATTGGATACCTGAAGATCATCTCTCTTAGTTTTCAACATTTGATGTTTTAGCTGTAGCTTTTGTAATTCAGCTAAGCTATCCTGAGCATTCTTTTCCGTTTTCTCTGCGGAAATTTCTAAAGCATTCTTATCCGCTTGCAGAGTCTGGAATTCCGTTCTTGAAGTCTTAACTTCATTCATCATGTCTTCATACTTCCTTTTCATATTTTGACCTTCATCCCTTTCCTTCTTCAAAGTTTCTTTCAATTGGGATGCATTTTTTCTTGATTGCTCTAGGTCTGTCATAAGCCTGTCCACGTTGTCTTTAGTTGCTTGGTTTAATGCCACCTCAGCTCTTGCTATCGATCTTGGATCTGTATTTGTTCCATGCACCAATGCTTTATCTATTATCATCTTTCCCGAGTGTCCTCTAGTTTCGACCTTTTTCTCAGTTCTTTTTACAATTATTTTCTTCTCCTTATCATATAAAATGGTGCTAAAGTCGGGAAATTCCTCCCCTTCTGTCGGAATGAAAGGGATCAAATCTATCCCAGAAAATTAAGCTTTTCCTCGTGTGCTGCTAGAACATGCAGCAGGCTCCGGGGGATAAGGATTAGATTGTCTGTGTCCTTGATCTATTTGATCTTTCCCTCCCTATGTATCTACCTACTCTATAGTCTGTTGGTCCTTTTGAGATCCTGTTAATCTCAAACCTTCACTTTATTCTTGCTTTTTCTTGATTTTCGCTTCTTCTTTTTTCTTTCTCTCCTCTTTTTCCTTTCTTGCTGCTTCCTCTGTAGCTCGCTTCTTTTCTTCTTCTTCATTCTTCAACCAGTTCTCTGCTTCCTATGCTAGCCTTCTAGCATCTTCTTCTTTCTTGTTCACCTCTTCTTCTTCCAATGTCTTAGTCTTCTCCGAATTTTTTCCCTTTCCACCCATAGTAGTTATTTTCCGTTTGAACCTCTTTTTAAGGGTGGTTATGTTCTTTGCACTTATGAATGTCACCTCATCCTTGTCCCAAAAATCAATATATTCAAAATTAATTCTCGCTTCCTTGCAGTAATCTACTACTTTATTTCGGGAGTCATTTCTGTGAAAATTCATTTCACCAAAATGAAAATGCTCCAGCTCCTGAACAAATTCTGTAGCCTATTTTACTCCTGAAAACTTTTAGCTACCAAGTAGGAAAGGCACTGCAGGATATGTTTCCATTTTTATGCTCAAACAGGAAATTTCCTACACCATCAATATACACCTGCCTAACTGCCTCTTTGTGTAGTACATAGTCATGGCATACTTAGAAAATAGGGAACGGGCTCTAGAACCACCATACATGCTTATATACAACCCATCCTCGGTCAAAAGTAAGCTACAAATTCCTCGATGACCTTGAATGATTTTTGAGATAAGCAATTGCATTCAGTTAGGAAAATGAGGGCATACAAGGGCATGATGAAGTGCTCAAATATTTCCCTGTAATAGCTAAGATATTTATGGGCCCAGACCAATTTATATGTTGTGTACACTGGGGTTTTGTCCCTCTCCCATTTACATCTCAAAGTTGGAAAATCCTGAGTGCACAGTATACAGTCAATCAGGATAGAGCTCATATAGAACTCTGATTTCTTTTGTGATACCCCTCCTAAGGCCGCTGATATGCATGCTAAGAGGCTGTTTGACACAATGTTTGACCAATTAAAAATGGTTCCTTCAGTATCCACATAGAAAATAATTGGTATCCACCCTATCTTGAAACTCTTTCCATGTGCTCTGCCAAAAATCCTATTTAACATCAGTGTAATGAACCTATAGGGAGTACGGAGAGTAGAAGTGTCATACTCTCCGGAAGGCATCTGTTTCAATCACCATTTGACTAGACCCTTGCAGGAGTGAGAGTGGAGGAAGTTGTTTCACTTTTTCTTTGATTTTTTGGACCGTATTTGTCATATCTTTCTTCCACTTTGGGGGATTTTTCTTTAGTCGTTGTTGCAGCAAATGAATGTCTCCTACCTATCCTTTGTAGAATGGCTTGATTTAATTTAGGGTTCCTAGAAATCTCTGCAGTTGAACTTTTCCAAGATCTGATCAGGGAAGTGAGCAAAAACCTTCAAGACATGTTCTTGAAGAATCACCTATCCTTTACTTATTCTATATCCCAAAAATTCAATATCCTTTTTGCCAATTTCCATTTTGGATTTTGACGAAACAAGCCTATGTTTAAAAACCAAAGAATAAAATTCTTGAATATGTTTTAAATGTTCCTACAATTTTTTGGAACAGATAAGAATACCATCTATATAAAATAATGCCCATTTCTTTTCTCTGAAGATACCTTCCATTCTCTTTTGGAATTCTAATGGTGCATTATTGATGCCAAATGGAACGACTTTCCACTGATACTGCCCATGAGGAACAACAAAAGTAGTTTTGAACCTCTATTTTGCTTCAATTCCAATCTGGTAAAAACTAGACTTCAAGTCAAATTTGCTAAAAATTGTACATCCTTCTATCTTTGCAAAAGACTATATTTAATAGGGAGAGGGTAACGGACTAGTTCAAGGACTTTATTCAAGGGTTTAAAATTCACAACCAGTCTGGGTTTTCCTCTTTTTATCTCAAAGTGTTTATTGACAACAAATGATCGGCATGCCCATGGGATCTTAGAGGGTTCTATGAGACCTTTGTCTAATATTTCTTTAATTTTGTTTGCACAGAATTCTCTTTCTGAGGGAGACATGAGGGCAGTAGAGGATTTTTGGGCTTTTGTTTTTTACAGAGGGTTAAAAGGTAAAGAGACAAAGTACTTTTCTTTGGTCCAAAATGCATTAGGTGACTCTGAGGTGCAATCCTTCTCTAATTTTGAGGAAATTTCAGAGAGGGCGGATTCTTTATTCATTTCTGCATATGCGATGCATCTTTCCATTTTGAATAGTTCTACAAGACTGGGAGTGGCGTTAGATTGAGGAACAAGATTCTTACATTTGAAAGAAGCAGAATAGTATAGAGAGGCGGAAACTCTTATGCCATTTATTGTACAAGTAAAAATCATATTGGTCTCATCGACTATAATGGGGATGAATTTATGTAAAAATGGTGAGCCTATTATGCAATCTTCCTTAATATCATCTAGTCTATTGAGGTGCGGAACTTCTTTTATTCCTCCAATGCTTCTTAGAAAATATGGAACTCTTCCTTTGAGCTGTACAGGAGTTCCTTCAATGGCTACACCATGTTCATTTGTTTTTTCCTAGTAGAATGATAGTATAGCATCTCCTTTTGCCAAATTTAGTTTTCAACCTGAATCTATCATACAATCAAGCTCATAATCTTTGTATTCAGGTGGACAAAACTTTATTTTAATGAAATATTTAGGACCATTGAACAACCCTAAAGAGCCTAGCGATGGTTCTTCGTTATGGAAATATTCTACTTCTAAGTCACTAGTGTGATGAGAATGTTTTGGACTTTCAACAACTTTTGGTGACTGTAGTGCTTCAGCGTAGGATCTGCACATTTCTTCATCAGAGGACTGTTCTCTTTCTTTGATTGTTATTTCAAGCATTCTTTTCAATTCTTCTATTTCTTTTACCAGTTGTTTTAAAGAATTATGCTTATCTTTGATTTGTAGTCCAAGCAGATTCTCTTTATCTTTTCTAAACTTTTTTCTATCCTCGTGATGATTAGGATAGCCTTCGTATAAATCTGCAGGCTAGTAGAATGGTGGATTCTTGCTGATTTCTGGAGAGACAGATTTCTCTCTTGCTGCTGAGACTTTCTCTTTTGATTTTATTTTTTTTTTAAGATTTCTCTTTTCATCTTTCAGATCTTGCATTTTTATATATTGATGAACTGGAGTCTAGGACAATTCTTTATCAATTTCAGCAATCCTAAATTCTGAAGAGACCTTAGGCGTGTTAGAGGAGAACATATAAAAGCTGAAATCAGGAGGACCAGAACATCCTCCTAAATTTGTGTCTTCATTAGAATCAGAAGAAAAAGATTCAGATGAATCGGGGGAAAATTTATCTAAAGCAGGGTCAGAATCAGAGGAATCACCTTCTTCTATTAAGAAAACAATTTCACCTTCATGGCAATCTCCTGTTGTACACCAAGCTAGATCCCACCAAGTTGGATATAGTTCTTCGGAGAACATAGCAGCAATCCTCTTACTCTTACAAATAAATTCTAGGTATGTGATATGTTGGCTATTGAAGTATCATTGACAATTCATGTACAACCTGCACACCTACCTATTATTCAGTCAATCCTCCATATCTTCAAGTATTGCTATTTTTGCATCGGGCTCCTTTCTAATACTAATTCCCCGTTATAGTTCCGCTTTTAGCTTTAACCATCCTACATAAACTTTATTGTGCAGGTGATCCATAGACATATTGAAATTTGGACGTGATATTGAAGGAATACTTGCAAAACTCAAGCTTTGATCCCCTTGCATGTTAGGAAAGAAGTTATAGACATGATCAATTATGCCCCCATTGATACCTTGTAACTAATTTTTTGTCTCTTGGAAATATGATGCTTCATCATATGTACCTCTATATACCACTTCAATTGCCAACTCATTATTTAAGTTTGTGTGGTAATATCTCTCTAGCACTTCACAGGGCTCCCTATCCCACTCATTTTTTATAACAACACTGTCACCCTCTTCTACATTTTGAATCATGATGCCACTTCTCTGTATATGTGAATTGGGAATTGGAGTTGGGTAAGTCACGGAAAGGGAATATACAAGTTATTGTTGTGAACCAAGGATGACGACTCTGCAGGATGGGTTACCACATTCTGCTATGTAAAACCTGTTCCCACTAGAGATGCTAGTATCTTTGCATTATCACTAGGATGATTGAAATCACTTTTAACCTGTGTTACTGACTATTGATGGCTCATAAACATGCTACCCATAATCTGTGACTTGTGATCCAACTCTGCTCCATTCCCATCTACAGAGAAAAAAAAAAGTACAATTGTCAATAATTAATATTTTATAGGGAAATTAGTATATACTAGAAATATTAGAAGCATATCAAACAATAGTTGACACACCAAAGTATTTTCAAGGAGTTACCTTCTTCTTGAAGTAAAACTGTCATTTGAAAGTCAGGATCTTGAGGTCCTTGAGGAACTAGAGTATGAGTGTGATACATATTGCAGACTTATCAAGGAGGAAGGATGCCATTTCTTCAAGCTATTGTAAATGAAAAATCAAGTAGTGGCTGAATCAAAATAAACATCAAATCAATAAAACCCATTGTGCATTTTAAACTAAAGTTTTCAAACTGAAGATTTGTTGTAAGGCATGCTTGGAAATTAAATTCACATCTTATTCTTTTAACCTTGCTTGGAATGCATTTTCCAGCTTTAATGTCCAAGCTTCTGATGACATTTTCAGTGCTCATGTCCAAGACCAAAATGTTATTTCCTTCCTAGCTCAATAACACATTTTTAGCCTCACTTGCATAAAAGGTCATTTCAAGCCCTCAATTATCAATTCTATTTTTAGCTTTCAAATTGCTCTTTCATGCATGTTAATTTCACAACACTCAAAAATCACAACACTCTTTTTGGGTTTTGCATTTTCATTTTCAGCTTTCAACTTGCTCTCTCATGTATGTTCTTGTAGCCTTCTTTCACCATCTTTTGAAATTGAAAGTTCCAACTCTCATATCCATATTTGAATAATGGTTTCAACCTACTCTTTGGTGCTTCCAAGTAGAGTTAGTGACTAGTGAGTTACATAGTGCTGGTTTTTTAGATCAAAGATAAGAGAGGTAAGTTGATTTTGTAAAAGGGAGGAAAACCTTGTTTTTCTACAACTCATTAGAACTAAGTTAAAATGGATTTTAAAATTGGCAATAACACAGTTTTACATGCTCCTCCATTTTCATTTTTTAACGAGGAGAGTTTCTTATATAAATTCATAGCTGAAATATAATTTTAAGCATTCATTGCTTAATTTCAAGAGAACTAAAGTTACAATTGAAACATTTTAAATAAAATTTTATATGCATATGAGTTCATAGTGCTTAATGTCTCATTTTTTAAATTCAAGAGTTCATGAATGCAAGATTCTCAAAAGAGAGTGTTAAAGTATTCCTTTTGGAGTTGGTTAATCTCAAGATCATTTGCATCTTTTCAGGTATGTTTGGTAAGAATCTGGTAACATGATTTGTTGTTGAAAATGAGGTTTCTAGTGTTAAAATTGTAATTTTTATTGTAGAAATGGATTCAGCACCTCGATTACCCTTGGGGTACCTAGTTTATGCAATTCCAATCACTGAAAAATATTCTTTAAACAATTTCCACTGAATTTTGGCCAAAAAACTCGTCGGATTTCAGGTACAAATGATCCAGAGTTTATCTTACTGCGTTCCTTTTGCCATTAAATTACAAATCACCCATTATTGTAATTAGGAATATTCATGGCGAATTAGTGTCAAATCTGAAATAAGTGTAGAGATGTTTCATCAATTTAAATTCACTTATTTTTAATGAGGAGTTATGCGCATACATTTTCTATGTAATACATTGGCAATGGAGAGTTGATGTGAGCGTGCCACCATACATGCATGTTTGATCCAAGTAGCCCAGCATTGAATCTTGAAAATCAATCCATGTTCATCCTCAGTTTGTAACAGATTGTTGGCCAATACTTATGGCTTTGATGTCTATTTTTATTAAATGTTAGTTTATTAATATGGATAAAAGCATGTATTTCCGATGAATTTTTGTAGTCCAAGGTTATCATTTTTTTTTTTTCAATAAAAACATGTATTTCCCATGAATTTTTGCAGTCCAAGGTTATTATATTCTTTTCTTTTGGTTTTGTAGGTTTGATGAAAGAGTGGAAATGGCATGGAGAGATGAAGAAACATGAAAATATGTTGCATGAATCGGGCTCCAACACCATTGAAGAATAGTTCTTGTACACTTTGAAGCAAATGGATCTAAGTAGGGATACAGAAAAAATGACATTTTCAAGTCAAATATTTAAAGGAGATCAAATGACTCAAGTTTATGAACCTCAAACATTAGAGAGATTTTAAGGTAAAGAATGGGTTCAAAAAAAATGAAATTTTCAATTAGTTTTGAAATATTTACACTTGATTTATTTAAAGTGCAATTTGATAGAGAATTTGTTATAACTAGCATAGATCCATTTTAAAGGTGGCTCTACCAAGTGTCAAGAGGGATCAAATCTCTCAAGGTGCAAACTCTTTCTCCTCTATCCAATCCAATACTCACCCATTTTGTAGTTAAAATCACATAATGTGTACTTGAAAGGAAGGTTGCCATGGATTATCATGCTACAGGGTATCACTGCACCTTATTGCACACTGCCATGGATGATACGCATAGGGGTATCTTTTCATTATTTGATTGTGCAGGTAATATTTGTGGTAATTAATATCATATTAATATGACACTCTATTAATACTCTTATTACCTATGCAAATCAATCAATTTGTCACTTGCGCAAATTAGTTCCATATCCCCACAAATTAATTGTTGCACTGGATGGCACATGTATTTATGCATATTCTTGTAGTCCCTAGAAGCATCGGAAATGATAATATTGTTGCAGTGATCGGGAGGGAAGGTAATGTTTGTATTAGGTCATTAATTATCTGTATCCCCCAGGTATTAATCCATATTGTTGTAGTCTGTGTATCCACTGAAAATGACAATATTGTTGCAAAGGTAATATTTTTATCATATCATTAATGATCAATTATCTGGATAGCTTACTGTATTATTTGTATTACATAGTCAGATGATATATTTTTCAGTGGAACAAATAGAGAACTGATATATTATTTGCAGGTTTGCATTACATAGTTGGTTGATATATTTTTCACTACAACAAATGGAGAAATGATATATTATTTGCAGATTTTTTTTTTTTCTGTGCGCCCAAACGAAGAATATGTTTAAAAACTTTAAACAACCCTAACTATGATAGTAATGTTTAAATATGGTTATAATATTTGAATGTTTTAATATTTATGCTTTTAAATATTAAGCGGTTATTTTTGTATATCATGGTGATGAGTGAATGATAAAAGTTTGAGTAGTTAATCTGTCTTGAATTTGAGAACTCTAAGTGAAGAATATTAATTAATGCCCATGATTTATAATAAAAACTAATATTTTAAAATCTTTTTTTTAAGCTTGAAAAAACATCACAATACTATTATCACTTGAATATATTTTGAAAAGTTTGAAAAGATCCAAAACAATGATTAATGTGGTTTAGTTAGAATCTGATTGTCAAATTTAACCTAAAGGAGTTGATTTTTTTAATTTAGCTTTAAACTGATATTTTTAATGCCATGTTAGTTTTTAAAATATTATAATGTGAAAATGATAAGAGCATAACCTTATTAATGATAGATAATGATGAGGGGAAAAAACGTAGTAACAACTATGTGAAAAACAAACACTAGTTGAATTTATTGAAAAAAAAAAACAACATTGTCTTGAAACAACATTAAATTTTTTCAACCATAGCAAATAGAATTAATAATAGATTTAAAAACAAATATTGTCTTTGTTAAAAATAAGTATTATGAAACCATAGTTTTTTTACCATCTAACCATTTTAAATGTTCTTAAATCACGTTATTATTATTACTACTGAACCATATTTGGTAAATGAATAATAAGAAACCATATGAAGCTAATATTAAACTTAGATTTAAAATTTTGATTTAAAGAGAGAGCGCTAATAGTGAGTTTGGGCATGTTATTTATAGGACCAATTTAGTAAGTTTAATGAATGGAAAGAAAAAGTTGCAAATAGTGCATGTACCTATTGGTTGTCACATAATGCCATGTATAACAAAGCCAAAAATGCAAACAAGGATCAAAGAACATCTATGGAAAACTTGACTTTCTCAAAAGATCCTCATAACATAAGAGGTCAATTTGTTTCGAACAAATCAATGAAATATGAGTTGTTTTTTTCTCAAAAGATTATCAATTTGTTTCGAACAAATCAATGAAATATGAGTTGTTTTCTAGAGAATTTAGGTGTATTTGTATGGTTTTACAAAGTGATATACCAGCATAGATTCATCTTAAACCCAGATTTATGAAGCAATAAGAGGGATCCAATTTTTTGAGGTGCAAATTCAATCCCTCTCCATGTTTGATATATCATAGCTTAAGATGGATCTATGTTGGTTTTAATTTTTTAATTAATTTTTTTTATCTTTATTAGTAACTTATGAATCAACATGAATTTTTTAATCACTTTTTATATAATCTGGTAACTTATAAATAGACATAAAATTTCTGAAGTTTTTTTTTTCACTTTACAACATCTTACATCTTCCTATACTATACTATAAAGTGCTTAGCTACTCTTTCTGCAAAAAAACTCAAATACTAAATTTATAAAGAGATTGTACATATTTGCATATTTAGATGAAAGCCGTTGAGATATCCTCTAACTTTACCTGCCTTAGATTTGCGAAGTGGCTAATTGCATAGTTGTAATCTTGTAAGAAGTTAGAACCAATGTGCTTTGCTAAAATCCAATAATATTGTAATTCGATAGCTTAAAGTTCAGTAAAATGAACTGAAGTAAGAGCATTTCCCAATTCTTGACATTGACAAGACAATTACTGAAAGGTTAAAATTACTAATGTTGTATTTGGATTTATCTATCGCTTATGAATATCATTGGAAAATAAACTTAGCAATTTCAAATAGACCTGAAAATATTGAAGATATGTATTTGAATGAATACCATTAAATATAGATTGCAAATAAGCTAGAGAATACTTGAAACTACATCTGGACCAAAACTCAAAACTGCATTTGGATCAATTTGGTGCTCCCACGAATAAGCGGGGTTCACTAGGTGAAATTGTCACATATCACGATCGTTCGTAGGATATTAAAGAATATCCCTAATTTCAAGAAATATTGGAAAATATCTCTTAAAATTGTATTGTTGAAACCCCCTCCCAATATACCTTTCCAATTAAGAAACCCCCTAGTTTCACCAGATATTATAGGTATCCATTTTTAATACTCTCTTTATATCATATTATCAAGCTATAAAAAACGGGATCCCTAACTCATCTTAGTATAAGAAAACTAGATGCTAAATAAAATAATAGTATAATGCTAATAATGATCACACCGAGATTGCAGGGTTGACTGGTCAATTTGTAGCGTTGGATAGTGGAATACCTAATGAATTAGTAATGGGGAAGGGAAAATGTGTAAAATACAACCCATTCAAGAGATCGATGTAATAAAGAATGTAAAATATTGATACTCCAATAACTAGTGCAATGCTTAGCAAATATGAGAATTGAAGATGTTCACACCACAACCTGCCAATCTACAAATTTTATATCATGTAAATACAAGTATATCCATAGAGAACTCATGTTTTCTATAATATTAATAAATTAAACTCCATAAAAATACAAAATTGAAACCTTTTCATGGATGGACTTCCCTACTTTCCTATCAAAACAAACATCATTGATGTTTGAACCCAAATGAACATAGAAAAATCCTCTTACTTTTCAATAACACCATATGATCATGTGCATAGATTGGATTTGGGTCATTCACAAGATACAATGAATTGCCTCCACTTCCTCGACATTTATTCTTGCAATCAAGGGAATTAACAACATTCAGTTATCTTTTATTGTGTTATATCTAGTTTTTTTTATCTCTACAAGAGAGGGGAAAATAATATCCATTGTTAAGTTTCAAGCATGCAATAGTTAAAAAGATACACGTGTAGTGAAGCTTATATGATACCATTTCATGGTAATGATAACTGTCATAGGGCATGTAAATAAGGATTTACATTTTCACCTATGTTCATATTCCAATACAATATTAAGACAAATGCCTTGCATAGAAGAATTGAAATTACAATTATGTATGTTCCAAATATAACTCAATAGAAGAATACAAAAGGTTGAGAGAAATAATTATTCAAGAAAGATTGATCTAAATTTTCTTGGTTCCAGTGAACCAAGAAAGATTGATCTAAATTTTCTTGGTTCTAGTGGGCCAAGAAAGATTGATCTCACATTTCTTGGTTGTTGCCGGGAAAGGTTTGAATGAATCTCAATACCCACCTAAACCCCAACCTAAAAAATTATTCTTAAGAAAAAAAAAAGACTTTATAAGTTCAATGATTTGGAGGTATAAATCTAGCATATGATTTGCAGGTTATTCCTTAGTAGCAGTTAGGACTAATATAAATCCATCCCATGATTTGGAGGTATGAATATAGCCTGCAATTTGGAGGTTATTCCTTAGAAAAACCTAGTACTAATATGAAACCAACCCATGATATGAAGGTATGAATTGATCCTGTTAAGTCAAGAATTTGTTTATTCAAATTTTATGTTTGATTGTCATTTTTAGTCTAGTTTGCTTATTTGCTTGAGTTTATTCTTTCACTTATTTTAGAAAATTTTGGTAGTCAGTGAAATTTTCAAGTCTTTGCCTTTATGTTTTTTATCGTTTTTCCTCCCTTAAATTCTTGAAGGGTTCTAAAGGTCAATATATGGAATAATGGATTCACAAGTCATACCATGAGTATAGTTTGTCACCTAAACAGCATTCAAAATGGAAAAAATGACTAAATAGTGCCAAAATTGAGTTTAAATTATTCTGGTAGCGCAACTGCCAAAAATTAACACTACTGCGCTACAAGAAAATCGTTTTTTGCCAGAATGGTCATTTTCTAGTCAGATTTTTTGGGGATTTCACTCCTAAAGTGTTAAATAAATCATTGGTCACGTTTGATATATGTTTTGCCAAGTTTTTTTTATGTAAACAGGCGTCAGTCTCATGTGAGGGAGATTCTGGCAACTGGATGCAAATTTATGGCAAATGATGATAGTGAGCGAAATAAGGCAAGATTTTCGGGGAAGATGTTCTACATTAAATATTATGGAGCTGGTGGAGACGCTGGAATAAATACATCTTCCAAAAAACTGGAGGTTGCTGTTATAGAGAAGAGTTGGGGCTTTCTCCTTGAAGTCATTTCTGTCAAAATTAGTTAAGGGAAATGTTAAATTATGTCTTTAAAAGGGATTCCTTTTGAAGAGATAGCCGTTTAAGACATTCTGAGATGTTCTGCTGAGTGGAAGATTGAAAAATAGCTCTATATTGAACCATTCCTCTGCTAAAGTTTGAAAAGAGGATGCGGTGAAAAATTGTGCATTTTATGGTGCTTAAACTTCACAAAAGAGTCTGCTACTTATACACAGTGCAATGAAAGAGCTGAATAGCCGAGATTACATGAATACCTATTCTCATTTTTGATGCTAAGACTACATGAAGCATAAAATGAATAGATTGGATATTGTTCTGTTTTATATATCTTCTCATCCAACAGACAAACAGTCTTCAGTTAATCTGAGAAGCTGGTAGCTGAGATCATTTATGTAAAGTTTTAATGTGTAGAGATTGTTCATAGGTGATACTAAAAAGATTTGAATGTTAATTTTGGTATTAACACACAGGTGTTAGTATACATGCTAGAGATTGTCAGTTTTTTTTTTAATAAACAAATTGAGTGATAATTAAGTTTCATCATCAGTGGCAGTGAAGAGTCTGGAGTACTCTGAATGACCTAAATCTCTTATACCTATGATAAAACCTAGTCTGCATTAGGAAACAAAAAGGAGCATTCAGGGAAGATTGAGGAGTGCTGTTATTGAAACCCAAGAGGTTTGAAGAAGAAAAAGCATATGCCAGGTCATTGGCTGAACCCTAGGAGCCATACAGTTTTCAGCCCTTAAAGATAAATGGGTAAAAGTGGTAGAGGCTACAGGAATAAAAAATGAAGGTTAAGACTAAAGACAAGAACGAGTTTAAGCTTGAAGAAGTACCAGACCCTTTGAAAGATGATAAAGGACCTCAAATGTCCTCAGCTGAGATTAAAGGTAAATATTCATTATTTACTGAAAAGAAAGAGCAGCCTATGCAGCACTTGACACCAGCAAAAGTTTCCAGTGAAGATAAAGTTGATGTCCCAGAAAAAATTATTGTACAGGAAGAAGAGATTCAAACCCAGCAAATGAGTCCCATCACCATTCTATCAGAGGATGAAGATTATTGGTTAGAGGAGGATCATCCCATTGCTAAAACTGAAGCTAAAGCTGAAACATGTAGAGAATTTTCTACTTTAGAAAACAAGAAGTTCAGACCTAGCAGAAAGAAGAATAAGGTTGAAGTGATGGAATTTGCTACAGTCAAGCATAAGGGAAATTCATCCAGAATAAGAGCAAAAGAAGTGAGAGTAGCTGATTTTGAAAATATAAGTTTGATGACTGTGAATGGTGTGAATATTGATGAAGCACTTTCAATGAAACAAGGGCTAATACTTAGTAATTTGACCGGTGAAGAAAAGCACAAATTGAGAATTTGTGTTAAAGTGAATTCTGATTCTGTTTCTATTCACAAAAGATACTGCAATTTACTCTGACTTAGGCCTTCATCCTTCTACTTCCCCATCACTTAAAAGTATCCCAAATAAAATTCAGATGCTAGCAGATGCAGAAAACAAAGTCTCAGCACTTATGAATGAAAAAAGGAGGCAGTAGAAACAGAATTCTGCTCAGTTTTTCCTGTTTTGGGTCATTGAAGTTAAATGCAGACCACGAGCTGATGGAGAGGAATTTTTGAAAAAAAAAAGAGTTGTTTGTTCATAAGATACCCATATACAAAAACCTCTCTCAGTTTTGCAACAGCTGTCAAGTTTTAAAAGATTCAGTTTAATCTTTGCAGCCTATTTTTCAGGGATTTTAAATATTTAATATTTTCCTGTTTTAGTGTTCATTTTGCGGGGCAGATTCTGATTGATTGAAGATGAATTTTTAAAAACCAAGAGAGGTTTTTGTCCATCACGGACCCATTTACAAAAAAGCTCTCAGTTTTTACACAAGTGTCACGAATTGAGAGATATGGAAGCTTCTTTGACACCTATTTTCCAGAAATTCGCCATATTTGCCAGGAATCCGATTTGCTATTTTTAGTCAATTAGTTGAATTAGTTAGTTAATATAACTGCTAGGTAGTTTCAATTTCGACCTAATGAAGGGGAGATAGAACTACTTCTTTTTTATTATAAAAGAGGGACAAAGGGACTGAAGAAGGTGGGATTTTTGGGAGAACTTCAAGAGGTCTTCTAGACTTATTTGTGAGCTAAGTATCATAACTCTTGTATGCATTTGATGACAGACTATGAGATATATGACACTTTTTACCCTTCAGTACATGTGTTGGCTTCATATTTGACTTGTTTAGTTGCTTAACTGATAAATTCATTGCTGGTCTATGTTTGTATGCTGGTGATGCTTATCTTTTATGAATGAACTTCAATTTTGTGTTCTGTTGGATACTTGTTGATTATATTATGCATCTTTGTCTTTACTTGATTATGATTCAGTTCTTGCTTAGCTCATGAGTGTATTCCCTATTGGTCACCAAATTCACAACCAAGAAAACAATTCATAAACCCTAAAACCTAGTTTACTTTATTGAGTTTTATTTGAGATTGTGTTGGCTTGTTTCTTTTAGCCTTGGAAACAATTTCTGGCACAAACAGATCCCATGATTTGGAGGTATGAATCCATCCCACAATTTGGAGGTTATTTCTCAACCCACCTAAACAAAATAACCCCCAATATTTATATTACTATGTCAAATTAAAAATCTTCCTTTGACCCTTTAATACAAGGAAATATAATTTTGAGGTTTTTAGGGTTATTCAAACCCCCAATATGAATGGACATGATATGATATTGCCTCACTAGTGAACCCCATGCCAATGAATTTAAAAGAATCTTGTTATGAGCAAAGATAGGCCCAAAAAGTGATGTCGAAAACAGGGTCTTTATCAATTTGGTGCTCCCTCAAATTAAAGGAAAGAATATTTTGTAGAGTGTACCTATGAAGAAGTCACTAGAATGATTTCAAACCAACATCAACTATTCTTCTAGTAGTATATCATAACGCAAAATAAAATCGCAATCAATCCCGAACAATATAATTTATGGAGTTGCTAATATATACTCTCAACATTTATTATAGCATAAATCTTCTTGCATTTATCAGTTTCACTCCTAGAATCAGTAATTAAGGAGATATCAAATATATAACTATACGATGATCAGGAGTGACAGTGTTATGGCAATGCATAATGAACTCATGATTGGACCTAAGTTCACAACATATCCACCATAAATTTAGTTTGAATAGATTAAAAGCACACACAAAAATCCTAGCATGCCTACTAGAATTGGGATTGAAGATTTATACTAGTAAATAATTATCTCTATGAAAAGAGCAAGCATTGCGCAGAAAGCTCTCTTTGTGAAGCAATTTGATTTGTTTGAATCATACATATGACAAGATTTTGTGCAGTGGATATATGCTAATATATAACAGAGGGTGGGGATTGATATCTATGGTGGGGTCTACTTAAATTGTCACGGAATGATCAATGAAATGTTTAGTACCTATGGGCAATTTTGATTTTGATCAAAGGGATATTCCATGTATCTATTGTTTTTTTCTTTTTCTCGAGGTATGAAGTTGGAAACTTACCATATGGTTGGCTTGGAAGGTAGGGATTAATGTAAGGTTGAGAAGTGGGAAGAAAGGATCTATTTTAATTAAAGATTATTAACTAAAAATAATAATTTTAAATTTGTTTGTAGTTTGAGTAAATTAGAGTTATGGGCTTGTTCTTGTCTCCATACTGGGTGGTGTTGATTTTTTATGTTTTGTTAAAAATGGGATTCTATTGTGTTTATGGCATTTATTTTTATGTTTTGTTAAAATTGAGATTATATTGTGTTTATGGCATTATTTTGATGTTTTGTTAAAATTGAAATTCTATTGTGTTTATGTTTTTTTTTAAATGTATTAGAGAAGGTTGGGTAAGCATAGGACTAGTTATATTGTTATGGCTTCAAGGCTAGGGTTTAATGTAGCATTAGGGCATAACATATAGAAATTAGGGTTTAGGTTCAGTGAAGGAGAAGGGGATCATCCTAGCTAGGGATTCCTTAACCCTTTATTGCTTTTTAAGGTTAGGATTTGCATAAATTATAATCGAGTAACATGTGAGGTGTATAACACTGAAACTTGCCACAAGATTCTTCTTGTATGAATCGATGGGATTTCATTTTAATTTTCTAGTAAAAAGGGGGTTGTGTTGTGCATATTACTTTTATTATATGCATCCAAAAAGGATTAACTTGGGATTTGCATATTAAGGTAGAGTTAGAGTAGGACCAATGATATCACTTATATTTTTTAAGCTATAGTTGACGTTGGCTTAGTGCAATCATATAGGGATTAGAGTTTAGGGTCAGTGTATGAGAGGGAGTGGGCCTTGTTGGAGATTATTATCCTAAAAAAATTAGCCCTTTTTTTTATTTTTCAAGTTTGGGGTTCACATAAAGATTGAATGACAAGTAAACTGTATAGGACTGAAACCAGTGGGCTTCTTCTTATTTGAGTTGATGGGTAGCATTGATTTTGATGTTTTGGTAAAAAGGGAGGTTCCATTATTCCTATAAGTTCAACATATTGGAAAAAGGTTAATTTGGGGCCTACGACTAAGGTACAAGTTAGGGAAAAGCCGGTTACATGGAATATGGTTCAAAGGGGACTTTATCCTTAAGTTTGTAAATTTCCAGGGAATGGATTTATCCCCTAATTGCACCTTCAAATTAGATATCCTATGGAATGGCTTCATATTGCACCTCTCCGTGCTGTTTTTGATAAATTAATCTATTTCTTTTGGTAGCAAGATTGGCCAAAGAGTTGGCTTGTTTATTTCGGTTTCTTAACAGATGATAGATATCAACTAATTGGACATCAGCCAGGTTATTCTAGATTCTCAATTGGATCCTTGCTAAGGAAGTATTGTGCAGAGGAGAGCAAAACTTAGCAGCGTTAATTATTGTACAAGAGTCTCCAAGAATTATGGTGTCAGAGACCCTCTTCTTAATTGACACATTAGTCCTCATCTATAACGCCAACATCTTTTCATGATTGATTGACTCTTTTCCAAGGCTCCATGAGAACGCTTCAAGAATGTTTGCTCCAAGGTCGAAGAGCACCCCTCCCGCACTTACCGCCTCAAGTTTTCCTTTAGTTATTCCGTCAAAAAACAAACTACTTCTATTTTTTTTTCTTACATATCTCAAACTCTTCATCCCTCATTTGCAATTTCGAGATGTCATTGGATTTGAATCAGGGTATAGATATTTTCATTTTCAAGTTTAACAACCAGATCCAATCTTCTTATACCTTCCTAAGAGAGGGAAGCATGTTAGGGGGGAGACAAATTTTTGTGAGGTATTCTAAAAATAATCCTTTCACTCATCATGCAACTTTGCTTGGCGAGGCAGAGGAGTTGTCAAAAACCATGTGATTTCACGCAAGACAAACCTTCCAGCATATATGCTTGGGAAGAACCTTCCAAAGGATATAAAGTAATGGTGTGTTCTAAAGAGAAGAAGAGAAGTCCTTTATCCAATGGTTGAAGTACATCATAATCCTTTTGACTGAGGAGAAAAGGGAGAAGAGGAGACCCAACGCTTCCTTCCATACCTCAATGATAAAGGGGCGGGATATGAACAATTGGGAGGAAGAATGTTCCTATTTTTTGCAGAGTACACACCAAGATGGGCCCAAGAATTCTCTTTTTTATTGTTTCCCCCATTCAAAAGCTTCTCATGAGCCATCAACCAACAAAAAAAAAAAGACTTTTCGGGGGGTGTGTTATAAGTTTCAAAATATTTCTCCACCGAGTTAATCATGGAGAGGCATAATAAGTTAGTTGCAATGCAACATAGCCTTGTTTGACTGAGTAGTAACATTCCTGATATGCCCTCCCTCTTCTGTCTTTTTTTTAACTATCAACTAGTGCCTTACCTATTAACCATTCCTCCAACAACTTTATCTCTATCTAGAAGTTTCTAGGGGGCGCTAGAAATTTACAATCGATCACTACCACGAAATTGGGTTACATGAGAATATATCATCTAGATTGAGAATCCCATTATCTTCCAACCATCCTTTTTATTACCTAAAACTTTGGAATCCCTCCTAGATGGGAGTCCAACATAATGGAGTCCTACCACATCTTGATTCTTTTCCCATTACATGATATCCAGTGAATTTTTTCTTTGAAGAAGTTCTAGGACTTCACACATAGTCTCCACATTGTGGTTTCAGATTTAGCTCTACGGGTGGTATCCAAACACCTGGTAACACTTCTGTTGGTATTCTTCTTCTTCATGGCCTACAAGGCCCATTGTTTAGGTTATGCAAGCATTCTCTAAAGGATCTTAGAACCTAAGGATTATTTAGTTAATTGTATATCTTGATTTCCCAATCCTCCCCTATCCATGGGTCCTTTAACAATGTTTCAATTGACCAATGGGAATTTGTGCTTGGTATTTATTCTCCTATTCCATATGAACACCCAAATCATCTTATTGTTTTGATTAATAATGGATGTTAGAGAAAAAATAAATTAGCAGAGATAAAGAGGCATAGAGGATAGAACTGACTTGATCTGGATAACTCTTCCAATTGGGTTTAACCAATTTAATCCCCAGTGTCGAAAATCCATTTATATATTGTCAATTATTATTATCCAATACCTTATTTTTCTTGTCCTTAGAAAATGGAAATTCCCTGATACTTGAAGGACTCCCACGAGTTTGGGCTTCAGAAGCCAAACAATCTCTGAATTCTGGCAAGAAGTCGAATAGGGACATTCCACCCATAGTTGTGACTTTTTCTCTTGCTCACAATCCTCCATGGGGATTTGCAAAAGGTATCCAAAATTTCTTTGAATATTTTCATGGCAATAATTGATGATCCCTTGATAAGTAGCATGTCATCGAAAAATTGGGAATGGTTGATTTCCTTGACATTCCTTGCAATTCAGACCCCTTTGATAGTTCTGTTTTTCCTTGCCTTCTCTAAATATCTACTCAGGGGGTCTACCATAATAATGTATAAGAGTGGGGAGAAAGGACATTCGTACCTAATGCCCCTTGACACCTGAAGGAATTTAAATACTCTTCCATTCACGAGAGGGGAAACCTAGGGGTAGCCAATAAATTCCTTGATCTAGGATATATTTTTTTCTTCGAAGCCAAACTTTCAATAACTTTAAAGAGATATTGACAATTGAATCTGTCAAAACCATTAGCCATATCTAACTTAATAATCATACCTTTCTCTTTCTTTTTCCTGCTGGAGTGGATGGATTTTTGAACCAAAATAATGTTGTCTAGGATATTTTTCTTTTGCACTAAACCACCTTGATTTGTGGAGATTATATCTGGTAGGTAGCTCTTGAGCCTTTAAGAGATAATTTTAGCAAAGATTTTGTGGGACACATTGCAGAGCGAAATGGGTCAAAACTAGGAGAAGGGAGCAGGGTGGGATTCTTTAGATATTAAGGCCAGGAACAAGGAGTTGATTGCCCCCCCAGAGAGGGATTTCTTTGTGTGTAATCCTATATCATTTTTAAATATTTTTTATAATACCCCAAAATAGTCTATGAAAATGAGTTGAGAATCCATTTTTCCCTAGGGCTTTGTCTGAATTCATGCTCCGGATTGTATTTCTATCTCTTATTTTGTGATGGGATTGGTCAGTTCCTCATTGTCTTTATCAGAAATGATGGGAGTAATTTCCTACATATAAACATGTTGGACTTTGTTTAGATCTTCATCCCCTATAGAATAAAGGGAGCTGAAGTGCTTGAGTGCTTCCTCTTTAATCTCATCANAAATGAGTCAACCATAATGGTTGAATTGACATATTTGTCATAAAAGAAAACTACTTTTTTTGTTCGTATTTTCGACATATCTCCCTGTGTTTTCACTCAAATTAAGAGCGGGAGAGATCGTTGGATGCAAAATTTAATTCTGCATCCAAGCATAATTTAATTCCACATCCAACGCTTACCCACACTACATACTTTTGATGGACCTCACAACCCCAAAAATAAGAAATACCTGAAAAAACGTGATGATGAAGCCCCACCCGAGATATCTTATTGGGAACTGCCAAAGACAGGTTTCTGCAATTATGAGGGGGGTTTCCCTATTTTATCACTATCATATAACTCGACTGAAACCCGGAATAGACCCATGTCCCATACATTCATTCACAAATATAGTTGATTGATCCTTCGACATATATAACAGAATATAACATAAAGCATTAACACATAATTAACTGATTTAGATGTGTCACACACACACACACACACACACACACACATATATATATAAGTTAATTCACAACAAGGTCTGTACAACACATTCAGATCGACTCATTCACCACAGATATTCACTCAACACAATCACAGACATTAAAGACACATAGAGAGAAGATATAACGTGGAAACCCATCCAGGAAAAACCACAAAGGTGATCTTCATCTGGCATGGGAAATGGTCTAGCACCTTTAGTCTACACACTCAGCTTGCAAACTCTTCTTTCAATATTCTTTACAATTAATGTATTCTTCTCTCATCTCATTCTCTCTGGTTTAGGTCTCTCTTTCTTGCTTTCTCTCAGAATGGCTCGATCCACACCCATATTGTATCAATTCTTTTATGCTTTACAACTCTTGATTTATTTCTTCGATCTTCTGCACACAGCTTGGATCAACGCTTTTATGCTTTTACACGTCTTGATTTAACCATCGACTAACTCTCAATTGTTAGTCGATAGGCTGTCTTTCTAATTTATCCCATCCCATTACATCTAAAAATAGGAACTATAGGCCCAAATTACAATTATGCTTTATTACTAAATGTAAGATTTTAGTCTAACTAACTCCTTACCAAAAATAGGTCGACTCCTCATCTCGACTTGCTTTCTTCCTCCTTTGTCGTGGCTCCTTCCGTCGCGGTCTTTTCTTGTCTTGTGACTAGAATTTTCATCTATTAGAGCAAAATTCTGTCTTACGTTTCCTAGGGACAATAGGCCCCAAACACTCACTCGTGGATAATATTGAGCCGCATTAGTTAGAAATATCAGTTAGAGCGATCTTGCTATGAAAATATTGAAATATTTTCAGGACCTGTAATGTTTCCTGTCACACTTCCTCCTTTACTATCTTCAATTTTTCCACAAGTTCAAAACTGATATGTTCCAAAGTTGTCATTCATGTCGAAGCCAAAGCTTTTCGCACCTTTTCATAAACATGTTGAATAAAACCTGTTACTTTCTCTACTTTTTCTTGAAGTTATGTGACATGATATGTTCCTTTCAGTTGCTGCGTGTGTAGTTTGGATACTTGCAGTTGTAATTTCTTCATATCAGTAGCCTTGGATATCTTTTCTATTATCGACAAATTTTTCACTTGATTCTTTAGTTGCGTAAAGTATGCCTCAGCAATATGCAACTCCTCTATCACCTGCTCCAACTCTGTGTCATCAATCAAGGATTCCCATGATTGAGAAACATGTTCAACTGCTTTAGCACTGAGTACCTCTACCTCTTCCATATTTTACACAGCGTCAGTGGATTCCTTGTTTCTCTCTTCCAGTACCTCCGATGGTGTATTGGGAATCATTTTAGATTCCAACTCCATGACTTTCTTGTGGAGGTTCTCAGTGACTTCACCTAATCTAAAGACTTTTCCTTCTACAAACATTTCTTGTGTGATTCCTTCATCTGTGAAGTTGTTATAAGTACGTGTGACAATTGTTTCAAGTCAATTCTTGTCATCCTTCCAGGTCTTAGCTTTACTCGCAGTCTCCTTGATTATTTTCTTGAGCAACGAAATGGTTTTCTTTGATGTCTTTAGCTGTCCATATATCGCCCACTCTCTGATTTCCATTTCTTAAACTACAACCCATTAAATAGCATGTAATTGATACATTGGCACTGCAGAAAATTTAACGATTACAAGGCTAATATCCTTAACCATGGCATTGAGCTCCGGTGTTCCCAAGTCAATTGCTTGACAAAATACTTGAGTCTTTGTATGTTCAGTCGTTGATGGTGTTTCGACAGGACGCTCTTCAGATGGGCCATCTTTGTACAGTGATACTGTCGAATATGGTGCTTGGTCAATCGCTACTTGAACTTATTTCACTATAGTACAAATTAATTGCAATAAATCAATAACGTTGCTTACCAGTTCTGTATGGTGTTCATCGATCTTCCTGCAGCTTTGATTCACAACTTCTTCCATTATTTCTGAGAGCAAATTGTAATCATCACTTGTAAGATCAATAATCCCAGTTGGCATGATCTTTGTTGACCCAGGTTCAAATCCTTATTCGTCAACAAAACCCAAGATATTGGACTGATAGAGGAGATCTTCGTCGATAGCCCCTCTAACATAGATGAAGTCTCACCCGAGATATCTTATCGAGAACTACCAAAACCATATTTATGTAGTTTTGAGGGTGATTTCCTTATTACAACACCATCAAACAACTCAATGAAACCCGGAATAGACATATGTCCCATAAATTCATTCAAAAAGATATCCTATTGATCCGTCAACATATGTAACATAATATAGCATAAATCATTAACACATAATTAACTCATTTAGATGTGAGACACGTACACACACACACACACACACACGTATATATATAAAAGTTCATTCACAACAAGGTATGTGCAACACATTTAGATCAGCTCATTCAACACGATCATAGACATTAAACATACATAGAGACAAGATACAACATGGAAACCCATCCGAGAAAAACCACAAAGGTGCTCTTCATCTCGCATAGAAATCGTTTAGCACCTTTGGTACGCACTCAACTTGCAAACTTTTCTTTTGATATTCTTTACAATTCATGAATTCTTTTATCGTCTTATGCTCTCTAGTTTAGGTCTATCTTCCTTTCTTTCTCTTGGAATGGCTCGATCCCCACCAATCTTGGATCAATGCTTTTATGATTTACAACTCTTACTTTCTTTCTTCAATCGTCTGCACACAACTTGGATTGACGATTTTTTTTTTTTTTAACAGAAACTAAAAAGGGGGGAATATATTAAAGTTGGTTGTGCACAGCCATTCATTACAAACAGAAGGAACTAGAGTATCTATGCATAGCAGAAGAGCTACACCAGAAGACTATCCACTATGTTTCCCAAAACACTTCACTTTGAGTCTGTTCAATACATTTATAACCATGGGTTGTATAAACCCTTACATATTGATTACACAAAAAAAGGCAAAAAAACATTCAAGCAGAGCTAAACATGAAAAGGCTAAGGGTTGCCTCTAGGCTGGACGACGAATTCTTCTTCCATTGGCAGAGCAGGTTCATCAGAGGCTCCGTTGACTCTACTGCCTTGGTTCAAAGAAATGAGACGCTGGAGGTCCTCTTGGATCTGATCAACCTTCCCCATTATTTCACGAAGATTGTTTTCGTTGTCGTCGATACGAGCGTCATGATTGTTGATCTGAAGCGAGGTGTAGCTGACTGTGTCTTCCATTTTTTTAACATCCCGTGCCATCTCTCTATTTTCCATGACACTGATGGAGAGAAACTCGTACAAGCGTCTCAAATTCTTCTTAATATCCGCAATCCCAGAGTTTTCCCCAGCCTGTGCCATATTATCAGCTTTTGGTGACAAGGTGAGTCGAGTGAACTGACTCTGGACAGCTTGAGCAGGAGTGTCGGAGGCTAAAAGATTATTACAACAGAATCGAAGCACAAGGAGCTCCTTGTGCAGCAATGAATCGTCACTTCCCCCGCATATCAAAGTGCCCACGGCTCCTTCTTTCCACCCTGTGCACCTGCAACCTAGGACTGAACTGCTTCTCCGATTGCCAGATAGAAAACCTGAACCAGTGGTAATTGTCTGTGAAATTGTGAGGAAACTACATGAACAAGGAGAAAAGGTAGCAAGAGCCAATCTCTCCTTCACCACTGAGCGAATAAGGGGGAGCACCTGCCACGGGAGGCCTTGCAGGCTCCATTCTTCGATGCCTGAAACCGTTTTCAGCAGAAATTGCAGAGCGTCGTAGAAACTAGGGCCGAGAGTGGGGACAGAAAGGGAAAGCGCATTACTGCTGACAGAGGCCATGGTGATAAACATGAGAGGAACGAGAGCGTGCGAGGGGGAAGTGAGGCTGTCCCCAAATTGAATGGCTTTTAATTCAACTGCCTTCGCAAGAACGAGAAGACAGCAAGAAGACCACGCGGCAAAGAAAGATGGAGGGGGAGGACAAAGCAATAAATGGAGGGAGCCGGCAATAAGAAGGAAGGCAGCTATGAAGAGACAGTGGACTTCAAAGAATGTGAGGGAGGGATGGAAGGGGGGCGAAGTAAGGGTTGATGGGGGGAGCGAAGGGGGGCGGGCAAACAAGACAAGGAGGAGGGGATAAAACCCAAGGAGAGACGAAGGAAAAGACTTTATCCTATGATTCTTCAAAAGAATAAACCACTTGCAATGGTTGATCTTAGAGAATTTCCCAGTTGAACGCTTGAGATAAGAGTGAAAGTAAGCTTTTCTTGTCATTATGGAACAAATTTGTGGATGGGAGGATTCCCGTTCTGTTTGAGATGACCTTGTGGG
>LPNX011164853.1:106060-265967 GCA_001517045.1 Pseudotsuga menziesii | reverse complement strand
CCCCCCCCCCCCCCCACTCCTGCCACCCCAACTTGGATCGACGATTTTATGCTTTTGCACTTCTTGATTTAACCATTGACTAACTCTCAATTGTTAGTCGAAAAGTTGTTTTCTAATTTATCCCATCCCATTACATCTAAAAATAGGCACTATCGGCCCAAATTACAATCATGCTTTATTACTAAAAGAAAACTTTTAGTCTAACTAACTATTTACCAAAAATAGGTCAAATCCTTGTCTCGACCTGCTTTCTTCCTCTTCTATCATGGCTCCTTACATCGTGGTCTTTGCATGTCTTTCGACCAAAATCTTCATCTTTCTAAGCAAAATTCTATCTAGCTTTTCCTAGGGAAAACAAACTCTGTCATGTTCAGGGATTTCCTTTCAAGTTCTTTTTTAGGACTATATCTAGAATCCTGACTCCTGCTTTCCTGTGGTGGATTACCCATGTTGGTTTTCGGAGGGATTTTTCCCTCTTCTTGTGGTCCTTCCTAGCTAATAGAATTATGCATTGTTTGGGGTTGATTATTTGGTCCTCCCTTTGGGGGATTCTGGTTTTCCACTTGGTTTTATTGTGGTTCCTCCTCTTCCATATTGAGACTTCTTAACATGTTGGTCCCCTTTGTGTCTTTGTTCTTGTAAGATTTGTCAAACGATTTAGGCATTCCTTGCGGTCCTGGAGCTTTCCTTTGGGTTCCTTGTCTTAATTTATTTCCTCAATTCACAGTAGTCCACTACTCCTTGGGCTCAAGATCAAGTAGTGGAGGAGGTTTTTTCTTGCAGTCTTTTGCAAAATTCCCATATTCATGATATATCCTGCATTTTAAATGGAAGTTGCCCACAATCCAGCTCATGTATGTGTTCCTAGGAATCCAAATTTAGTTTAATAGCTTCAGCTAGAATCCCAATCTCCAGGTCCACTTCTACACAAGTGTTAACACACAAAAATTGGTCTTTGGGCTTTGCTCAATCTATATATCTCCCTAGCATGTTCCCTATAGCCTTTAAGGATTTTGTATTCCAACAGTGAATCGACAAATGATGAAACTGCACTAGAATGGGACCACAAGAGGGACATCTTGAGTCGAATCTCCAGCAATTCATGTAGATCCCCTAGGTCCCATGAAATATGGCATGCTCCAAAAGATCAAATCCTGATCTTCTTTCTCTACAAAATGAAAAAATAAAGAATCCTTTACCCATAACAAAAACCCTAAATCTCCCTAGATCAGAGGCTTCAAAAAAAATTTCCCTCATGCTTCTATCGATTTGGGCGACGACCACATTCTTGAAAATTTCCCAACTAGTCCCTTTTCCACCAAGGATATGGAAACCTTTCACGAGCTTCCTCCTGGAAATGGCACTTCAGGCATTTGGTTTATTTTTTTTACAAATCTATCCTATGAAGATGAGGGGGGATTCTTTCCTTAGGATTCCACCAATATCCTGAAGGCATCCATCTCTTGAGATAGGTGAGGGGGGATCTCCCCCCTCCTACAACTCCATGATCATGAACACTCAAAACCTAACCATATCATGCTATAGATCCTCTTGAGTGCATTCACCACATGAAATCATATACCAATTTTCTATGGTAGTGATCCTTAACCCATAAATTATATCGCAAATAATTCATGAATAATGCAATAGAGCTTAAGGATGGGAATTTTTTTGTACTTGAGTACCCATGGGGGTTTTGAGTTCATGACCTTCCATTTACAACTTCTCATCTCAATTCCTCATTACTGATTGACCCAACCCATGTGGGATGGCTTAATAATGGGATATTGATCCAACAAAACAAAATCACGTATTCTTTACATGGAAAAATTAAAATGAGCATAACTCCCTCAATATTTCTCAAAGTCTGTATTATGACCCAATTATGAAATGTTGCAGTTTTTCTACATCTATTGGAGATGGTCTAATGAAAATATGACCACTCTATCAAAAGATGTTATCTTTGCAATCAATGTAGTTGTCACAAAAAAAAATGATTTTAAATTAGCAATAACTCCACTTCCCAGACTTCAATTCGGATGATTTTTTTGTGCCTTGGAGAGGAACTCATATCTGCAATTGGTTTCTTCAAATTCATCAATGATTCCTTATCAAATTCAAGGTTCAATCACATTTATTCACTAATATCTACCATAATGGACATAACTATTTATGTGTGGTTCATGTCACGTTAGATCTAAAAACTCTATAACTTGGATTACATGTCGACCATAGAGGAAAATCAAACTAATGATCGGGATTATAAAAGATTAAGAAATGTGAAAATATTTTTAAAATTCTTAGAATGCCTTACATACAAAAACATTAGATCTAATTTTCCAAACATTTGTAATAAAATCAAACTCCACAACTCGTCAATCTAAAAAATTCAAAGGCAATTTCGTAATTTCATTTTCAAATTATTCAATCATAGAAACAAAATAAAAAAATTCAAGTAATTATTTAAATTTATTGGTCTAGTAAACAAAATTTAGTCCCAGTAGGTCATAATCATCAACGTCATCGTATTCTTTTTAACTCCATATGCAAACATGAAAATTATGAAATTTTAAATGTTACTCTATTGGTATACTTGTAATGGTCTTGTTGTCTACATCCTACAAACAATAGAATTTTAAATGTTAATTTGCTAGAATTTGTTGAGTTATCTAGTTCTACATGCTTGCAAGGTTGCAATTTATAATTCTAGACTTATAAAAATTTAAAATTATCCAAACATTATGTTATATTATGAGTTGAACTCAAATTAACTCACAAAGATAGTGAAAAAAAACAATTAAAAGTATAGTAATGTTTTATTTTGACCCAAAATATATAGACCATTCATGTAGCATTCCCTTCCATCTTGTCTAACCAATTGCATCCATTTTACCTATATTTACATTTCTTTTATTGTCCAGTTATTATCCATTTTATACTTTTCATCGTCTTTATGAGCTTTCACCCTCTTAATGTATCATTTTGGATATTGTCTTTCCAAATTTATTGGATTCATTTATTTTCGTTTCAAGTTTTCATTTTTTCAGAAACTTTATGGTATTTCTAAACGTATGTAGCCTAGGAATGTGAATAACATATATTCAAATAGATCCAATTACTTAAAACATGCATACTCCCAAATTTGTGAGAGAAAATGTTCTACGAAGATGGATCTCCTAATACTTTGTTTAGATTCCTTCTCATTCTTTATTGAGATAATCCCTGCCCACCAAAGTATATGCATAACCAACTGCGCTTGTGTAAAGCACGAGAAAGCAGATTCAAAATTTAACTTATCCCATTTTAAGCATATTTCCATTCTTTTCTCCACACAAGCATGTCCATGAATGTGCCAAATGCATTTTTTTTAGACCAAAACACCTTATGATGTTTTTGGATAGTTATATAGAACTCCCTTGCTTGAGATCCTAATGATCCAACATGCTTCAACCCATTCTACTGAATTATACAACTTAACCTTGTGAAAGAACTAGATAAAATGGCATAGCCACTCTTCAAAATTCTTTGATGACAATATGTTCTTGAATCTTTAGATTTGCACTAGATGACTCCCATCTTTACAAGAATTCAACTAGAAAGTGCACATTAAATTAGTATGCCAATGTTTGTTGGGACGTGGTCTAGCAACAACGAGTTAGATTTGTTGTGACAATGACCCAAATTCCAATCATGGTGGGCATGCTACTCCCTATGTGGGGTTTATTAGTTGAGGCTATTGAGTATATTGAAAGTTGTTTGAATATAGCCTTATAGTATATTATTATATTATGTGAAAGGTACTAAAAAATCATATGCTTCACTTCAGTGTGTGGGGGTGGGCTGAGCTTATTTATATATTTACATTCTAGAAAAAGATTGCTTCTATTAAAAAAAGGAGAAGTTAGTATGCCACCACCAAAATCCCATACTTGAATTGAATTCAAAATATTGCACATCCAATCACTACCACAAATGGCATATATCCTAACATCGAGAGAAATTTGCAATCACTTGGACTCATTTTCCTTTTATCCTAAGCACAGTAAAACTCAATATTTATGATTGGACCTATTGTTGTACAACCTAGTAGCCAAATAATTGCAATGTAAATCAGTTGCTAACCCGACAAAAGTATGGGATGTCCAACGCAATGTGTCACTACTAGAAGGAAACCCCAGGACTTTCAATAATAGTAATTGGCAGTTGTTAAGTTTCACAAGTACTAGTATGGTTGAGAGTGTATCTAGGATCCCAAGGTTTGAAATAGTACACAATTTGGAAACAAGCCAAGTGTTTATTATAGTGGGACAAATTTCCTACATTATGGAAGTTCAAGGTAAATCTATGAAGGTTGATGTTTGAGTTTTTAGATTCCAAGAACATTTAAAGAGTCATGACAAGTGGGTATGATAGTTTAAGAAACATACATTGTAATGTCCCCTTCACCCAATCCGACCAACGGGAGCGGAAATTACCAAACTATGGGATTCTAAGCTTCACCCATAACCATAATTATGAATTTCATAACATATAAAATATGTGTGCAAAAAGATAAATAATATATACAACAGAATTAAACTCTATCCACACACATCTAACATGAAATTACCAGCATAATAAATACATGCATCAAATATAACCATTGCACATGGAAGTAGAAAATAATACTTGTCTTTATCCAATGTAGATCCAAGCAACTGGTTGTGTAAGAGTAATTTTCCACCCAATTGTAGGTACTCTGTCCAACATATACTCTTTATGTTGAGAGGCCACCCCCAAGATCGTCTATGAGGCCACCAAGGTGAAGGAAATTGCTACAGGATTCTCTCTCTTAGCCCACAACCCATTCTTCTCTTTGTATTATCCAAATGCTCATACAGAGATCTACAGGGATCTCACTCATCCCTCACAACTTTGGCCCCAACAATACCTACCCTACACAACACCCTTTTACTTCAGGCATCCCTTTCATTGATCCATGATTCTCTTGGGTGATCCATATTGTTGGGTGCTTTTAGTGTGTGCATAGAAGGAGACCAATCTTCTATATGTTGTTGGGGAACCACCTACAACCTAAATTTGTGGCTTCTCAAGCATCAATGAGAAACATAACTCAAAGGGTAAGGGTTCCTAGATTTCCTAGCCTCTCTACTCACCTACAACCATCTATTTTCCCTTCCAAAATTGTAGTCCATCCTCCAAATTCGAATTTTTGGGTTATACACAGTTGCTAAAATCCATGAACATTAATGGATAGCTCTGCATATGGTAAATATGCATGAAAGAATGAGAAAATGAGGGTTGACTCTAAGGGATATGAGAAAATGGTGAAAATACAACTAGCATTGCTTCTGACATTAGAAGAAAGGAATCTTAACGGCTATAGATTGACTTTTGACTGTTGCAGATCGACTTGTGACTTGTGATAGAACCATTCACAAAAGTGTAGTCATCCCCATTCTTTAAAAACTGCATGAGGTGACTTTTCCCACCAACTTCACACATGCATTCAATAATTGGAAAATAGTCAAAAAAGGAGATAATTGAGTTATTCAAGGCACATGACAAAATTTGGGTGAGTTCTAAGGTTGACACTTAGCAGCAAACGATTAGTTTCCCATAGTCCCCCTTTCCTCTTCCCCTATGGTGGAATTATATCCCCTTTGGTTCTCATTACACATCCATTCTTGGACCATTTTATTATTTATGCACATGGTATTTACATACATTTCAAATTGACGTGATAATCCAAACACATAGTCCAAATAAAATATTTACATCATATATGTCTAGCCGTTCTCTATTGAGGCCTTGACCTTTAGCTTCACACTAGGAATCCATACTAGCATATTTACATCATTTTGGTTCAATACATTCCAAGTCAAAATCGGGGGTATTACATATATGAATTTAACCCAAAAAATTAATTTAGAATAATATCCCATAAACAATATATTGCTCATACATCATTGAATAACCATGTCATGAAAGAAGAATATCAATGACTATTCACTACTTGAACAATAAGTAAAACAAGTTTGCCAATTACTATATAAACCATGAAATGATGTCACAAACTCATCTTTATTTAAATAAAGAAATGATGCACTTAAGACAATTGTTTGTCAAAGTATAAATCAATGCTAATATGAAATGAAGAAGATGTGTTAATTGTGTGTATGCTAGCAATAGTGAGCATGTAGTTTCAGATCTAACAAAGTAAAGATATGGATTTTACTTGATAAAAATTACTTGATCTAAAGAACTATACAATGCTCGTGATCAAAATAATTAGCGCATCCATAAGTGTGAAAATATAAAATATTTCTCAATAATAGTTAGCTACAAAATTAGCCTAAGTGAGCTTAAGATTTGCACAATGTTAAGATAAATCGTACTTGCTTAGTTGTTGTTTATTGAGTGCAAAAATGTAGATATGAACAACAACAATAGAAAAAAAATTGAATGTTGGTTGTGACTTTATGCAACTAATAATTTAAAGAGATTGTGGTGAATCAAAATTTCTCCATAAATAACAACTACATAATGATGACAACATTCAAATAGAAGGAAAAACTTGTTTTAGTAAAAATACCCTTGCAAATAGTGTTAGAAATGATAACAAGTTAGAAAATTATATAGTTTCTATAAACTTATGGTGATGTTTAGAGTAAAATATTTTTATCCTATGGAATTTGGGCTAATCATTTAAAAAAAATGGAAACTTACAAATATTTTGTTGGAAAAAAACAATGAAATATTAGCTCATGGGCAAAATTTCACCACTAAAATTTCCCATGCTTCTAATAAGATTATTTTAGTACTATTGTCTAAGATTTCTAACAAAATGCACTTGTTGAAATAATCTTTCATGTGCAACCTAAGCACGGAAAATTTTAGGGACGAAATTTAGCCCATGGGCTATTTTTCAACCTTTTTTTCGAAAAAAAAAATCAAATTTTCCTTTTTTTCAAAGATAATTTGCCCAAATTTCATGGGATAATTTGTTTTACTTTACAAATCACCAAAATTTCTCAAACACTACATAAAGTCCTTATAAATTTGAATAATTTTACCAAAAAAATCGCCAAACATTTTATGGTTGCAAATTTAATATTAGTAAGATTCGGGAAGGTTTCTACACTTTGAAAAAACTATAGATCCTTAAAATTTTCCCTAAATCTAAGGTAACATTTAAAGTCTTGTCTAAACAAGAAATTTATTTCTAAATACCTTCTTCTAAAATATATTTAATTATGTATTGATCGCTTAGTAAACTCATCCATATTAGTCACAAAACATTCATCATAATCCAAAGTTTCCACAATTTATATAATGTTAATTCCTCCAAAAACCTAGCACTACTTAAGACACCTTCTCCATATAGGGAATCCCCATAGTTCGAGATGAGAATCATCATATTCTAATTATTGTATGTTTTCCTTCTTGCCTAACTTCTTTTACCTTGTGAACGTCCTTCTTCAAATTAGCTTTATCATTAGAGATGAGTCATCATTTAGTTATATATTCATCTTCCTTTTAGATTAGATGTGTTTCATATGTTTCATTGTTATATTTAATCAAACATTTTGTCGTTGTGTTTTTATTTCCCATTATTTTGTCAAATTTCTTTGCTTATGTGAAACATGTTGTTTTATCTTGTTCTTCCTCATAGGGAAATTGTGAAACTAGATCCAAAGTGTCTTCTTCTCCTTCTTTCTTTAAATGCCTTCTATTATTTTGTATACTTTTAATTTTTAAAAGTGTGTGTTAATTTGTTTTAATATTGGTTTTTTAAGGAAAAAATGGTTTTTCCATCTAGGTTTTAAGGTTAGACCTTATTTATATGTTCTCTATAATAACAACTAAAAAATAATAATTTTGGGTTTTTCCTTAGCTAAGTAGAGGTAATGAATTTTGTATAAGTGTTTTGATTTTGTTATTACTTGTTAGTAGATATCATATGTGTTAGAATAATCATAATGGAAAAATTTATATATTGTAAATGAACAAATTCATAAATGGATGGATAGATAAAAAAATTAAATAAATAAAAAATTATTGCGCCGAGAGGCGCTTTACAGCCCAGTATGGGGAAGATCTTGTAACGTTATGTAACATTGCATAATGTTACTCTTGTAAATGTCGGCTATAAATAATAGTAAAAAAAATTATTATGTTGTAACGTTACAAGACTAACAAAATAATAAAATAAATGTCGGCCAAGAAAACCTAATATGAGGGAGATCTTGTAATGTCTGTTACTAACAAAATAATAAAAAATAAAAGTTTTAATGTTCCTACCTAACAAAACAATAGAAAAGTAAGAATTTAATTATCCACAAAAAAAAACTGGTCAGAAAAAAACACAATATGGGGGAGTTGTTGTAATGTTCCTACCTATCAAAATAATAAAAAATAAAAAATTGAATTATCGGCAAAAAAAATGTTGGCCTTGCACATGGTTTCAAAATCATGTGCAAGTCCTTCTAAACTACCCATGGTTTTATTGTGCATGGTTTAGAAGGGCCTTGCACGTGGTTTTAAAACCATGTGCAAGGCCTCCTAAACAGCCCATGGTTTTATTGTACATGGTTTAGGAGGGCCTTGAAAATGGTTTCAAGACCATGTGCAAGGACTCCTAAACAACCCATGGTTTTAGGAGGGCCTGGCATATGGTTTTAAAACCATGTATGGGGAAATGTTATAATGTTCATTCCTAACAAAATAAAAAATAATAATAAATATTATATGTCGACCATAAATAATATTAAATATTAATAATAAAAATATTATATGTGGACCTTAAATAAAAAAGATGTGTCTTTTGGTTTGAATCAAATCAATGGCTATATATAGGACACACCAAAGTTGATAGCTCATTGAGTGCAATACCTAAGAAGAGGTTTGCACCTCCACAGATTTGATCCCTCTCAGCGCTTGATAGAGCCGAGGATTTGGATCTAGGCTGGTATAAAGTACAAATTTATGAATAGTTAATATAAACTTGTAAGATCCTAATAAAGATAGAGTTACTTTAAGGGATGGAAATCATTTATGATTTTAAGGGAATTTAGCAATTTTCCTTCGCATAGGGTTTAGGCAACGAAACCAACAATCAAGTAGAGATTATGGGTCTCTATCAAGGGTTGTCCATCTCAAAAATGTTACAGGTCAAAGAAATCATCGTCATAAGGAATTCTAGAATCATAGTATAAAACATGTGTCACAAGGCAAGCCCAAAGGATGGCCCAACTCAGTAGACTTGTTCTCCGAGCCCATATTTTTGAAAAATGCTTCGATAGTATATCATGAATACATCTGGATACCAAGTCTTGAAAAAAAATAATGCACCAATGGATAAACAATCCATTAAGGCAATATCCTTAATTATAGGGAATTTGAGGTAAAATGTAGTGGAATTAGATGAATGCCACCTTCCATGAATTATAATAACTCAAGCTTTGCCTAGCTGGGAGGAGGAGGAAGTCCTTCGTTGGGAAGAATGGTTGAATTCTTCTTTAGTGAATAGGGGCCTTTGTTTTTTCTTTCATGATTGAAGTATGGTTTATGATAAATCTTTGTATCGGTTTCTCTAAGTGTATATGGTCATATTGTGTGTTTATATCTAGTACTATTAAAGAAGTCGAATTGTAGTCCTTGCATGATGTTTTTTTTTAGACCACTCTAATTTTGTAGAAGGGACTATATGTCGGATGTAAATTACCTTGATTCTAATAGAATAATAGATAATTGTTTTTCCTAGGGAAAAAACATTAAATCAAGATATTTAGTAATGAATATGAGAATTCGAGCCAAGCAGAGGCATTGGATGGCAGTATACATGATACTCTTAAACTCCCCAATGAGATTCATACCCCATTGCATCACCAATCTAAATGCAAAGCTAAGAGCCTTGCATTGATCAGAGGCAAGGTAGAATTTGGGATAATAACTCAATTCAATGAAGTTTGGGAATCAAGGTATGTAATTTTCATTCCTCAACATATGGGAGTAATATCATTAATTGAGAAATAAAATGCTAATTTGTTGACAGGAAACATAGGAGGTTGGAAGTAATGGAGAAAATCTCATCTTTGGTCTTAGGGAGATTACAGTGAACTTGAGTTTGTTATAGAACAATGGATATCCATCAGTGCCACTCCAATACGGTGTGCTCCCCTCGAAACGTTGGAATTGCAAAGAGGATTCTACCACTATGAAAGACGTTCAGAGGAAGTCCAAGAATGTCACAAACCATGCTACAACTTAAGCCCTCACTTAAGTTGAAAAACTCCTATTCGCCTTAGTGAGATTTCAAGGGAACGTGGATTTCTTACCATTGTCATTCCAACAGAAAACTCCCTTACTTCTCGATAGCTAATGCTAGAACTAGGGGGGATTCCCTGTGGTAATATATGTTACCAACTAATAGAGCATTCCATATGTTAGAAAATGGGAAAAATAGAGAAGGGATTCAAAACAAAAGTATTAGTTAGATAGGAAGGCCCACCAAAGGAAAATATTACGGATGAATTGACTTGTATATTAGAGCTTTAGAATTCTAGACAATACGAGGAACTTTATTAAATGACTTGTGATTTCGCTCCATATCAAGACCATATGATATAATGGAATGTGATGCAAGCACAATCCCTTTGCTTATGGTTAGGGTTTCCTACCATAGCCACCAAATCCAACCTTATTCTATGTGTGAAGATACTTAATAACTCTTAGGGGTCCCTCTTCAAATGTTGATGAACATTTATATGGACCCCTATGTGGAGTCTTACTCTCAAGTCACATTTGACATGAATACCAATGGCTAAGACATATGAGTGGAGTTTAAATATGTTGGAATAATATGTATCCTTCAGTAGAATGGTTGGTACTTCCTCAAAGAGAATAAATTCATCTACCAATCAATCACATTTTGTTAAAAATACCGAGAACATTACAAAACATAGCATTCAACACATTAGACCAAAGAAAAAATCCCTCTTGTATGTGGATCATATTACATTCATGAATTTTATGGTATCATGGCCAAACATTAAAAATATGGAGTCTTGGTTCCAAACACATCAGTTTCCCCGCATTATATGGTGAGGGTTCCTTTGGTTTCCTTTTGGAATTTAAGGATGAACAAGATTTAATATTCAACAATGGACCATCATTATGTTGTTGAAGATCCTCGAGAGATACTTGAAAGCATTGTTGTTGTCCCTCAACCATTCCTTGTTATATCTTGAGTTGGAGAAAACAAGGATACAAATGATCCTCCTATGAGATACTTTGGATCCTAGCAAGCTACAATAAGGCCATCTTCCCAAGTGTTGATTCAATGCTTCTTCATTAGATTGATAAAATTGAGTACTTTTTTCCATTGTTTATTATGCTTGGATGTTAGGTCTTATCATTGTTTTATGCTTATATTTCCCCCATGAATAAGATAGGATTTAGCATACTATTTTTATGTGTCCCTATTGTCATACACTTACATTTTAATTTATTTTCACTATTTTCTATGTCTAATTAAATCCAACTAGGTTAGGGTTTCTATAACACTTAGCTTTTTGAAACACCACCAACACAATAGTTGTCAAATTAGCAATTCAACGTAACATAGTGTTTCAATTACCATCACAAAACAACATAAATGATCAATTTATAGTTTAAATTTCCCATATGTCATTAACTCCAAATCAGTACTAGCCTCTAGTCATATAATCAAGTTGACTCATTTTTATTAATTGTTTCTTAAGAATATGCATCCATTTCAATAAGTTAAATACCAAGAAATAGTTACCATGTCACAACTTGTTTCTACATATTTATATCGACGAATAGAAAATGCAATACCTAATGAACATCAATACCTCATAGTCATTAGATGTATATCAAAATTCAATATTTAACCCTATACTCAAGAAACTAGGGACAATTAGTATAGAATATTTTCAAGAATACCTGCGTTAGAGTTCACCAGTATTATACAAAATATTTTATACTAATATGATGAACTAAAGACTATAATATCCCCCTTATTCCCAATATGGTTTTCTGTGTGAACTTCTATGTATTTTTTATTGGAGACTTTCTTCAAACACTTTGGTGATGATGCCCTGATACCACTATAATATCCCCCCTTACTACTCACTGATTTGTGATTGGGTTTAAAGTTGTGATCTAGATTCTTTATTTCCATACTTATGCCCAACACTTGTATTACCCTTCCACTTACTATTGTTATATTTTTGTATGGAATGAAATAGTGCTTTAGTGTTTTCTCGACATAGGTATTTTGTCAAATAGTTCATTCAAATTCCCCCTTATTATTGTTGCTATGATTTATGTGAATAAATTGAGTGTTTAGGTGTTGTCTTGGTAGAGAGGTTTCTTTAAACAATTGGTTAGCACTCGGTATCTTAATGCATATATCGTAAAGCAATATTACATTTGTATAAATTACCATAAGAACTCATGAACAACAATAACACAAGAGCTCATTTGCTAACTTGAGTTTACATACTCAAATAGCCACCAAGATAATATAAATAAGAAGTTTCTTCAACACCCAACAAATTTGCTACAATAAAAGATCTTCGACAATAGGTGTACGACACTTTAAGGGTACAAATATAAGTGCAATAGTACTTAATAACTCCATATCAATGAATGATGAGCTTCCATAGTACTATACAACCTATCCAATGGCTAACCAATAGAGAATAAGATAGTCCAACCCCAAAAATCAAAGAGTATGGCCCATAAAATAAAGAGTATAGCCTAGCAAAGAGAGTATGACCAAGAAAATAAAGAGTACTTCCCAACATATAGAGTATGGCCCAACAATGATGGAATTTCCTTCCTTTATCCCTTCCATAAGATGGAAATAGATAGTATTGCTCCTCGTTTCCCCCAATGAACTTTATGGAGATGCCACGGTCCTCCAAACACCCACAAATTGAAACAGTAGCATGACCCTCCTCTTCTTAGAATAACTTAGCCTGAATAGAGGTCGCCCTACTTTCCCACATGGATGTGACAACAAAAACAAATAAATAAGAGAGAATGTCCTCTACAAGCCCCCACAACCTCTGCAAAGTGAAACACCCTCCTTGGTAATAGAAACTTCAATGAAGATAAACTCCAAAACCTCTCCTTTCTTCACAATTGTAAGTGATAACAAGATATGTGAAGATGATAGTGCCCAATATTCTCCTAGGTAAGTGTGGCATTCATCACATGACTAAGATATTCATCAAAATCCTCACAAATATATTGGTGAGATTTTTCCTCCTCCACAATAGTGAAGTGCAATGAAATATCTGAGTCATCTCTCCAACTTAATTGACTTGGGTGGATAGTCTCACCACCAAAATTGTTGTTCTCTTTGGATTTTAGTCCAAAGAACAAGAACCCACAATATCTCTCCAAATTTCTTTTTCGAAAGTGAAAATTTCATGCATGAGTGAGAGAATAGGTCGATTTGCCCTTTTATTTCCACTTTCACCTTTTTTCGTCATTTTTACCCTTTTCCTCCTTTAATTAATTAAAGTGACTTTTTCGCGGTCATTAAATAATATAAAATGACTTTATGAATTTCTCATGTAATATTTCCCAAGAGTCACTTTATAATACCCCTTTATATTTAATTACCAAATGCACCTTTTTAATTTCGTTTTTTTCCCAACTAACATTGAATAATTAATTAATCACATTTTATCAGGATGACATAAACCCAAAATTCATCTGCATTTACCGAGCAAGAAAACCCCAAAATGGGGACATTACAAAGACAATTTAAAGGTAAATACACTCACAATAACTATATCAATTTTATGTTGTCGGTGTAAGTTCCAATACTAGGAAACCAAGGGCAATAACAAAATCGACACCCATCCATTGAGTAGTTATCAATGACATGTGGCAGTTTGACATCTCCACTTGGATTGATCCAATGTCTAGCATTCCAACATCCAATCCTAAACATCCTTTGGTATTTTATCACCTCCCATTATCAAGAATGCAACTTCTCTTGGTCTTGCCTTGATTCCTCTGTATATCCAACACATAGGAAAACATGCAATGCAAAATGAAAAAATAACAATCCATATATCCACTAGATTATAACAACATACTAGGAACAATATCCATATAAATAATTCCATGATATCACACCCATCATAGTACCTCCACATCAAAATTTTGAAGGTGTTTTTCTTATTTAGGTTTTAATCATTGCTTTTAGGGTTGTTAGTAATCCATTGTAAATTAATATGATCTACATTTTGGGTGGTTTAAGTGGGGTTAAAATGTAATCACAAATTTGTTAATATCAAAATAGTGATCTTTATTCGTGCTAGTATTGGATTTTCAAGGTATGATTTTTCATATTTTAGTAGATTCCTATTGTTTTATGCTCATGTCTATATATTATGAAACCAAACTAAACATTTTTTCATGAAACTTGACTTTATGTTGTTTTTACATATACATTTCTTCATGATACCAAATTAAATGTGAATTTAAAATACACATACTTTCATGATACACAATTACATGTCAATTTCACACTGACACCCTCATAATACATTACATTTTCTACTACATCATTCATTTTCATCATCACACTCATTATTATAACATAATGCTTTAATTATTGGAGACTTAAGTTTGCAAAATTGGCAATGAGTCTCAGGTCTTGAGTGGTGAATTTGGACCATTCATGGTGTTTCAAATTTGTTCATCCCCCAACGATCCTTTCCTTCATAATGAAATGCCAACCTTTAATCTATTTGAGCATAGTGCATCTTGACCATCGGTGGAAATCTTCATTTTTTCAGGCCTCTTTCCTCAATGAAACCGAGGCCCTATATATACAGAAGTTGAAGAAATATCATTCAATTGTGATGCTTTAACATTATTTACCCCTTAATAAACCCACCTCCCTGTGACGAGATATCAATCATTGATCTAACTTAACGAGGTGCATCCAATCCATTCATGATGGTTCATGTCTTCTTACCTCTTGATGAACATGCCACCTGAGATGCAATGTGAACCATAGATATGAAGGAGAGGTGTATAGATCCACAATATGTGACACTTAAGACCCTTTCAATCTCCAATGAGCTTACTTGATGTGAGGCCATACTGATCATTGATATTATTTCAAAGGAGAATTAAACCTCAATGATTGTTGATAATTAGGGGTTTGGTAAAATTATATCTTTGTCAACCAAATTTGGATTATTTAGAGAACAAAATGAAGGCAACAACATATATCAATATGCCCACATAAAGTTGCCACAAAGAGAACAATAGTATAGTAAAATGCAAATTCTATTAATGAAAATGACATAGAAAAACACTATAAATTGCAAATCAATACAAACTAGCTAGGATGGCGGGAGCTTATCTCTAAAGAGAGATGTGTCGATTATGATCATTCACCAAAGGAAATTACAAGAGGCCAAAAGTGTGTTTTAGCATAACGTGTGAAATCCTAAATATCAAGGTACCTAACACTAGGAGATGAAGTGGTAAAAGCAACAAGGGCCCCGAGGACTCTAGTCGATACATCAACTTCTTGGGGGCATAAATTCCGCATATAAACCCCATTTAGGGCACACATTAGCCTCTTGGAAAGATATCAAGGAGAAGAAAAATTTTGATCAAGGTTTGTGACAAGCCTCCTACAACCCTAAGATATTGTGGGGGCCTAAAAACAATGTTTAGGGCATTTAAAATGAACCAAAATTTAGGGACCCAAAAAAATGCCAAGATGTGGAACCATTCTAAATCAGTGGAACAGGTGGGTGGACACCTAGATCACAACATCAACATGTTTATGCAAAAGGGGATTGTGAGGGATTTAAGTGTTTTTCACTAATCTATCCTTGGTGATTCCAATGGGAATCTGAGGCATCTCAAGAAGGTGGAAAAGCATTGGACGTGCCCCTAGGTGATGGACACTCAAGGATTCTATTATCCTCAAAGGTATCTACACAAAAATTTAGGTAGGGGTCTCCATGAGCGATAATAGAACCCTCTGCCACTAACTAGTGGACCTTCTTTATTTAGGTCACCTTTACTCTACTACCTCGTGGGGCATTTTCTAATAATTATGGACCTAAATAGATTAAATAACACACTATTCCATTGGGGGAGTGAGGCCGATGGGACAGTAAAAGTTATGACTAGTCCATTGGAAATTGTAATTATGAAACGCCAAGATATTTGTAAATATCAATGAGTTCTATTGATTTGGTGGTGTGAAGCATATAATTGAAATGGACACAAAAATAATGGAAAACACCATAATTCCTAGTAGGGAATGATAGTCGTACATTACATAGGATTTGCATTAATTTATTAAGAAAATGACCAAATTAGTTGAAATAATCTTAATCAATCCATTAACAACACATAATCTTTTGGTTTTTGTTTAAACAATTTTCTTATTTTTAAACCAAGTCCAATAAAACACAAAAAAATAAATATCTTACAATGTTCATGTTTTTTTAATTAATATAACAAAACCATTTTAAACATAATAAATTATAAATAAACTTTTAAATAGTGTATTATAATTGTTTTGTGAAAAGATAAATGTAATTATTTGAGACCAACTCTAAATGAAAATGTAATTCTTAACACACCACAACACAACATGCCTAAGTCCCTGGTTAAAATTAAACATAAACCTCCATCCACCCAAGATGGTAAAATTTCCCAATGGATTACACACGCTATCCATCAAACGAATAAATACGTATATTAATAAGGAATATATTGGGGCCCTAAGTGATTTTAATGGGAGTAGAAAATACCAAGTCGTACTAGAAACCAATCACAAGCAAGCACAGGAAAATCCCCTTGGTTTATTATTTATAATTCTCTCTTGCATAATTAGAAAAGTACTACAGACTTAGTTGCACTATACAATTTGATCTCAATTAGCCATGTAGCGTAGTTAATCAATAAGCCAGTCCTTAAGTGACTAAGTACTACAAATAGATCTGCACTACAATTTGATCTCAACCAACTTTTTAGTGTAGTTAATCAATAAGCCAAAGATAAAAGTAGGGCAAAACAAATTAAGAATGGTATGGAATAGTGTTTGTAATTATAAGTATCTTTGTCCAATAAAAAGGGTTGGTTCTAACTATGAGACTTTATTGAATTCCTCCATGGAGTGCTTCTTGTGGACAACTATAAGGTTTCTTCTCCACAAATTTGGATGAAATCCTACCATCAACTTGGCACATTCTATGAATATAAAGCAAAACCCCAACAAGATAAAAGTAGAGCAGTCATAGAATAGGGTAAAATAATGAAGTGTTCAAGTTGCAAAATTAAAAATCAAAACAACCAAAAGATAGACGAAATAAAGGTTTCAACTCACTGAAGTTGGTCTTCAATATAAGTGTGTAGTGCTCTATTGTCATGTTCCAAGTTGCAAACCTTTTGAGAGTGTGCTAGACAATATACACTATAGTAGTTACTAGCATAGATGGAGGGTATCTCAACATAACATTGTCCACAAGGCACAATTCCCCCAAAAAGGAGGACATTATCTCTAGCTAGAGAATGACAGAACAAGATTCATGTCATAATATTCATTAACATTAACATGTAGCTACAAAACAACATATATGAGAGTGTTAGCGTGGAATAAAACCCCAATAGGAGGATATGGAAACGTAATGAGATATCATTATAGACATCCAATATGTAACCTACAAAATAAAGACTATCCTTAAGGCACCACCCCAAAAGGGGGATGTGCCAACACAATGAGATATCATTGTAGACATCTAATATGTAACCTACAAACTAAAGATTGTTCTCAAGGAACAACACCAAGATTGTTGGCGTTGTTATTACCAGAGTGAAAGGAGATGATAACACATCAAACATGTGACCTGTATCCTAAATCTAGCTTCCTAATTGGATAATATTTTGATACAGTGAATGAAGGCCTAATAAACATGAATCAGGTGAGGCTTACATACATGCTTATCATCCTGAGTGGCCTTGATATTTTTTTCAAGAAGGCAGATGGTACAGAGATATTAAATTGCAATTCCCTAAGCATAGAGATCTCCTACAATCAAAGGTGAGTTATTATTAATTATCCAACGTCAGAGAAAACATGAATTATTCTTTGTAATTTGAGTAAATGCATTAAAAAAAAATTCATACCATCCACAAAACATCATTATTTATATAACTATGGCTAGAAATGTTCAAAAAATATTGAACACGAAGAGCATTGGCCTCCTCATATTTGGATTCCACAAGCATAGAAACTATCCCAACAAGCAGGAACTCAATTCATGTTAAGTCTCTTGAGATGAAAGATATATGTCCATAAGATTGATCGCTACTAACAGAGTCTCGAACATGAGGCCATATTTCTAGTGGACCTGCAAAAACAAGAACAAAATGACATCAGTGCTTGTAATGGAATTCAAATTTTGAGAAATATAAAAGGTCATTTTGTCATTCATAGAATGATGTAAAGGGTTAAATGTACCACAACATCTCTCATAGTATGATTTATGTCAATTTAATGAGACATGAAGTCTTGAGGAACACAACTAACGCCCTGCCATGAATACCACCTTAAGTTAGTTTTTTTTGTAAGTATCACATTATATTATGAGAGAATATTTACAAAATAAAACCTTGTCAACCATCCCATAACTTTTTTTAAAAAGTATGAATACCAACTTTATACCTTAGATCTACCAGCTATCAATATATCAAGCACAAAAACACCCCTCCCCTAAGAGGGAAAATAGGGCTTATCATTTGTCTTTCAGTTTACAAAACAGAACTCTAATTGCACTTTACAACCATATCATAATCCGGTTACTATCAATTGCAAATGACTCCTTTAACATATCTTCTTAAAAATATGACTAACCACTATGCACCAGACATAAAACCAAAAAACAAGCAAGAAAATCACCATAAAAGAATAGAATACCCAAGTAACTTAGGGACTTCTAGACTGGCCATCCTTCCTTGCTTGCATTGGTGTTGAAGGGGCCTCATTACCAACACGCATCTTCATCATTGATGAGCTCCCCTTAACCTGAGAATGAGGAACAAACGTGATTCCCATCTTACTAGAAATAACATCGATCTTTCAATCCATAAGTCAAGTATCCTCATTATGACCCTTCCAATATTTGATAGGTTCATTGTCCCCCTTCATTTTATCCTCTTGCTCCATCAAGACACAATATATAAAACCCTTTCACAATCCAATAATTCACTAGCAAGCGATTATAGAGAGCCATGCGGGATCACATGGTAGCGGGATCCTGATCTATTCTGTCACAGTATCAAATTTTTCCCATGGCAACATAAATTCAAGCTCCTCCCACAATTATATCTCAACCCCTTTAATCTCCTGCTAAATTTTCTAAAGAGCGAAACCTTTGAACTTCAGAGAAACCTAAGTTGCTTTCTCTTATTCCCGTGTGGCTCATGGCAGAGACAACTCATGTTTCCCTTACTCTCTTGATGGGATTTTATTCCCTAAGTTTCCATCATCTCTCCACCCTAACACAAAATCCTATCAAGTGTCCCGGTCTAGCTACCATTGATCAAATCATCAATGTAAAACCACCCAAGCAAGGTTATGTGACACCACCTCTCTTCATTCTCATCGATACCTAAACTCAAAACACCATAAACGATCATGAATACATCATTTGATCTCTCTTGGCTTAGCCCAATTCCCATATCCATAGATAATCCTTTGTCCTACTCAGACATCCTTCCCCACACTTCAAAATGGAATTTCCTTCTATAGTCATACTGACTAACACTCAGTACCTTTAAAGGAATACATGACCTTCACATCCCACCTTACCACATTAAAAATTACCTGATATAGTGTGTGCCCCTTCCTTAACTAGCGGTCATGAGGTAGTGTTCACATGCTCCCCTCTTGATGCTACATATCTCAGGGTTTCACTAACACCCGCATTCAAGGGAGTAATACCCTGGCTTAGTTACTCATGAGCACTTACAATATTTTGATTGTGAACTAGAGCTGAAAATGGGTATGGTCTCAATCCTTTAAATCCATACTCTTCTACAAGTTTCAATGTGTAATAAACATGGAAACTAATATTAAAACAAGTAATCAAGCTTATGACCCGCTAATTGAATAAACAGAGTAACTTGATCTAGGAGTCCAAAAGAATAGATCGACCTATATCGATACATCAACTTATGATGTATATCCAAAATATACGAGGCTGACCTTTGTTTTGCAGTATAGTCTAGACATATCCTCTATATATTTGGAAACTGCCAATGGGTTTCCCTCATCTCCTTCATCAATGTTATGCACTAGGTCTTTTGTCTCTATTTCCATTTCAAAATTTTCATCTGTATCCTCCTTCCATCAAATTGAAAATCTATGAGTAACCTTCTAAAACACATACAAGGTAGCTACGTAATTGACCTTGTCATCAACTACAGAATCCACTTAGATGGGTTTGTTCTCATCAATCTTCAACAATACTGCTCGAGATCGAGTGATGACTCGAGGAGTGCCTGATATATAGGCTAGTACATTTAATTCCTCTATTGACTTCTCAACAAGTCTTGATGTTTTGTTTCTCCTTTTTAATGCCATTTTCTTCACTGCTTGACTCCGCATTGCACATGTTGCTTAACTACTAGGGAAACATGACTACACGCACAGTACATGACAACTTACAATATAGGGAAAGCTATTCAAAGATTGACTATGGGAATAACTCATTGTAGGAAGATTGAAAATGATATGACCTTTGGTTGATGTTTATTTTTGGCCAAAGTAACATTGAGTTTCCTGAAGAGAAAATCAGAGACAATATTATTTACTGAAAGTTTTGTGCCTAGATCTAGGAAACCCATTTACATTTATTAAACAAAAATTCATTCCACACCATGTGATCAAATGATTGATGATTGTAATAAACTTCTTACCACAATGAATATGACAATAATAGCTACGCATATCATATGAAGAAAAATAAAACATTATGAACCTTCTAACCATGATTCATTAGAAAAATCAAACTCATTAGCATACACAAATGTATAAGTAATGGTTTACTAGATACCACACATCATAGGTAAGAAATACCATTGAATCATCCATCTAACACGTTGATTTTATAATTCCATGTTGACCCTACAAAAAGTTATCATGAAATGATATACTATGAGTGACATGAGGTATCCTTAAGATTTTGATCATCAAAGTTAATTATCGTTTATCATTTTACGACAAGAATATTGTTATTATATTGTGTAGGTAAATTCAATACATTAATCAGATTATAGAGTTTCTAATATACTTCATCATAAGAGTATACTATGAACTTTCAAGTACCCCTCATCATCTAGAGCCACGATCTCTAGGCATGTATTCATTTTTGCATAGTGAAATTTGGTGAAATTCAATAATAAACCATTATTGTCCTTGTTAGCATGCCTTAAGTGAGTCTATCAAAATTAGGTTTCATTGTCTATCAAAACAATCATAAGTGCATCCATTATTTAGCTCACCACATCGATTACCTTAATGAAGGGTTTTAACTCTAATAAGTCAAAATTGTTGCTAGATTTTTTTTTCATGAAGGCTTGAGGCTAATGATAATAGACCTAAATTCATGGATTGTTAATTTTCTAGTAGGGTTTTAATCCTTAAGTTTTGATTTTAATGAAAAAATCAAATTTATGATCATAACAATTTTCTGATGATACTAAGCTAATTGTTCGATTAGGAAGATTTTGGCACATAATAAAGATGTTTTTAATGTGTGATAGTGTGCATGTGTAGAAATCAACTACCAAATATCAATAAAAGATACCAATGAGGCAAACAAGTGGTTGATCAAATTAATTATTTGTATGTATATTCCATGATAGAATTATTTATATAAAGGTGTTCAAATTATTTGCCTTACTATTCTTATCCTCTCCAAGACAAAGCATACTCAAGGAAACATGGTAAGCATGATAAGAGTTTGATACTCAAATGTTAAAACCATAATTTTAGAGGTTCATGTTTAACATCTACTTCAAACCATGATCATATCCCTAATGGAATTGACAAAGATTTTCTTTTTCTTTTTCTTTTAGAGATTATTCTTTTATCAAAATTTTACATAGTCCTTAAACATTTAAATTCCAAACTCCCTTAGTAATTTCAAATGCCCTTATCTATCAATCAAAATCAAAAAGGCCAAAAGAACTGTAATATTTAAAAAAACATAAAAATATAACAAACCAAAGCAACAACTTCAACTCTGTTCTAGCTATTTCATCCTTACTAACATGATATCTAATGAAGACGATACCCAAAAAAACTACCTATATTGTCTATCACATGACAAACTAGCAAAAAATTAATAATATGCTCACTGACCAAGGTAAGAAAGAACCCTAGTCAACCCAAATGAAACAACATTATTGTTAAAGAGATTGAACTCATGCATCTGTGAGGGTTTTGTATATGTCAAAGAGACTTTCCAAAGAAATTATTACCAATCAATTTTTTTTCAAGCCTAATTGAAGAAACTTGCATAGAAATTATTATCGCAATCTGGAAAATAGCTTGGATTTCCTTTTTGGGGAGGACAATGTTCTTCAGTGTAACAGGGAGAAGACTCTTAATTATTATTCTAATAAACATTGTGATAAATTTGCAATGTTTAAGCATAATCCAATGGAGAATTTTGTAACTATAAATATTTAAGCTACCCTTTTGTACAATTACTTTCATGCATTTAGAACATTTTCATTGCTTGATTCCAATTTTGACCTCCCTTACTTCATCCTCTACTAGCTTATTTGAATATATGAGTAATAAATAAATCCATTACCAAGTTTATTCCTAAAATATTTAAGTTAAAGAAAAACAAAGCTAAAATAAAAACAAATAATTATCCCTAAAACTATTAAATTGATTAGTAGAGAGAACAAAAAAAAAATTGTTAATTTTCCAGACCCTAGGTGACTAATGTCCTTATTTTCTCAACTAAATAAAATTTTCTTATTTAATTGCAAAAATTAAGTGATTTCACATAGCAATAGTCACACATATAGTTGGAAAGTAAACAATAGAAGAAAAACACAAAACACAAATAATTTACTCCTTCAAATCAACCTTTCATTAATAATTCAAAATTTACAAGGAAACCTCCATATACTATGAAACTAACAATTGTATAGTACACTCGAATAGAGAAAATATGAACACTTACTGCAGAAAATTGCTTGTCAAAACTAACAAAACAACTCATTGGTCAATGTATGTTGTATAGGTCGTCTATATGATTGTATGGACGTATTCCATATGGATGTATGAAGATGGTCATGTGATTTTAGGGACCTATACTTAAGGATCTATACAACTCTGTGTATCTCTCATGTATGCACTTACGCACTAGCCTCTACCTAGTTACTGAATTGGCTACTTCGTGGTGCTCTAAATTTGGTTCATAGATGAAATTAATTACCTATCGCCAAAATTATCTTTAGTGAATAATGAGTGTATATCAATCCTCTACCTTTCCTTACCTTTATACTTGAACTAAAATTATAATATACCCAAACCCTAATCTACCAGTGAGATGTATGATTGAGGTTAGTCTAAATCATTTTTGTATTAAAAATACACTTTAGTAGACTCAAAAACTAAATATAAGGCTTTCTTTAATACTAAAGTAAATTACAAAATAGAACTGGCTCTGTTGGTTTATTGGTCAATACTGAGAGAGGGGGTGAATCAATATTGTTATATTTTTACTAATTTAACCACTTTTTAAATTTATCATTAAAAACACATAACAACATGAATACACAAAACACAATTTTAACGTGGAAGCCCAATAGGGTAAACCACCAATACGTCCTATTACTACAAAATTGTTATTTACAAATAGTTTTTCCTGCTGCTACAGACAAGGATGGTATTACACCCTATTTACCAGAAACTACTGGAAGGAGGCTACGACCCCCTGGTTTATCAGCTACTACTGAAAGGATTCTACGACACCCTATTTACCAGCTACCACTAGAAGGAGACTACGACCCCCTAGTTTATCAGTTGTTATTGAAAGGATGTTGCGACACCCTATTTACCAGCAACCACTAGAAGGAGGCTACGAACCCCTGGTTTATCAACTGCCACTGAAAGGATGCTATGACACCCTGTTTTTTCAGCTACGACTGACATGATGCTCCTACATCCCATTTACCAGCTACTACTGGAAGGAGGCAACAACCCCCTGCAGGCTCGTTGCCTGGCCTAGCACCACCCTGCCACCCTAGTATGTTTGCTATAATTTGCTAGATTTATTTTCCCTCCATTCTCTGTCTCACCCACTGGTCTATGTTTCTCATTTTCTGATGTAGACCCTGAGACACTTTCTCTCACTCATACTTTTATGTATAAGTACCTTCATGTTTCCTACGGAAGAATCTCTTTATTCTGGAAACATACCCTTTCACAATCATGCCCTTTCAAATCTGATAGTCACACCTTTTCAACAATTTGTGATTAACGATTTTTAATTAAATAATTAATTAAAAACTTCTTGATCACTTCTAATCTGCAAGCTCCCTTCTTCTCTAATCGCAGGATTCGTCAAACTAATGCCTGTGGACTTCATCTCCTCCATCAGTGGGAATACTCTATCTTCAGACCTTTGGGCTTTTCTTTTTCTCACACCTGTGGGATTCTTTTCCTCCTCTGCGAGCTCTCTGTGGGTTATCCTCATCGCAGGCACATATGTACATGTTTCTCTCACAAACCACGAGCTTCACCTTCCATCTATGAGTTTCATGTTGGACATTCTTCTTTACCATTTATGGATGCACCTTAGAATTCATTTCCGCAGCACAGCTTAAGGTTTTCTGGTGCTTCCGCAATCTCCTTCTTTAGAATCAATCCTGGTCATTAATCATATTTTGAAGTCTCTTCGGACCGTTTATCTAACACATATATTTCCTCCTCGAAATCGTATTTCCGCACCACGGTTTCCTCATCAACGATTCCCCACCGTTGATCTCCATCGGGCGTTTTCCTAACCATTGATCTGAGGTAAGATGCAGATTATGAAATGCGGGTTTGTGACTTTTCCAAAATGTATTTTCATGATTTCCGCAGTTGTCTTTCCGCATCAATCGTTCTGCGTCATTGATCTCTTGCAGGGTCTTCCGTGACCGTTGATCTGAGATAATAAGCGGATTGTGGGATGCGGGATGTGGAATGGGGGAATGTAACATTTTCTCAAATTGTATCTCGACTTTTTGCAAGTTCCTTTCTGCAAGACTCTTTCTACAAGCTCCTTTCTGCAAGCTCCTTTCCGCAAGCGCCTCTCTACAAGATTCTTTCCGCAATTCTTCGTCTGCACCATCAATCTTTTGCGGAGTCTTTCCCAACCTTATATCTTTCGGATTGCAGGTTGTAGATTATGGGTTCATAGAATCATTAAACGTTATTTCCACAATTCCCTTTCCGCATTTTTCTACCACATCGTCAATCTCTTTTTAGCGGAACTAATCTCAACCATCTGATCTTGATCTTTTGCGGAACTTTGGATTTTTCACGTAACTATTAGAATTAATCCTCAACAATCGTATCTAGTGCAGGACTAATATAAGTTGTCCGATCTTGATTGTTGCGGAACTGATCCTTAATCGTCAGATCTCATGCAGGATACTTCCTGACCGTCGATTTTAGATCAAATGCAGATATCACCATGACTTTGCGAATCTACATGATTTCTTTGGGGAAATCCTCTACGACTGTTTCTAATAGTTTTCAATATTTATATACACAGATAATTTCATCATGTTATTGATTATAAGGAATTTATAAACACTCTCGTATATATAGTTTCTCTAAAGAATTTATAAACACTCTCGCAGCTATAGTTTCTATGTTCTTCGATTGTTACATATACTTTATCTCTTGTTCATTTCACTCTTCTACAATTCCACTCTTCATTTGTCTAACTAGATTTTTCATTCATACTACATATCTACTTCCACTCAACCTCTGTTCTTTGTTTCATTAACCATTGTTTACATCATATTGTCAACAATGTCTTGGAAGTCTTCAAATTAGTCATTCATGTTGTCTTATCATCCATGTCCATCTCATCCATTACATTTGTTATAAATGAACTTTTATGACATCATCATTAGGACACCATCATATTCCATATCATCATATGTTTCATGCCACGTCCTCAACTATGCCATGCCATGCAATCACTACCTTATTATTTTACTGATTTTGTCTTGTCATCATGTCCACTGGTTATTCCTTTGTAATTCGTGAACACCTTTGACATCAATGACAACTATATACTCAATAGACTCACATGAATTTCGACACATTTGACACCTAAACCTGTGAAGAAGCTTATGTCTAAGATACAATTTTCAACAACCCCTCTTAGCAAGGAAGGAATTCTGCACCGAACCAAGTTTATCTGTGAATGCTTCAAATTTCCATTTTCCTAAGGAATTGATGAGAATATCAACAACCATTTGATCGGTGGGTACATATTATAACTTTATCGATCCCTTATGAATCTTGTCTTAGATGAAGTAATACCTAATCTCAACATGCTTAGACCTATCAAGAAAAATTGCAGTCTCAAAGAGTTTGATGCAACTTTTATTATCATAGTAGATCACCATCAGATCCAACTATTGATAAAATAAACATGCAAGTAACTTGCAAAGGAAAATGGCTTCACAACTCATTGTACTAGCTACCATATTGTTATACCTCGGAATGGCACTTTTCCATCCAAGTAATGATACTCAATGTATCGTCACAAAAAAGGACAAGTTGGATTGAAGGGCCTTATCACTATAGGAGGTTTTGACCTAAAGTACATGATGTTCACTCCAGCATTAACATATTTTGGTTATGAGTTTTAGAGATATAAGCTACTTGCTTATTGACAATCTGTGAATCATACGTGAGTTGCATACATACAACCCACGTATTTACCCCAAAAGTTGTATATCTGGAAATATCTGAGTTTCCTTAAGGAAACTCACGTACCATACGTAGGTTGCTCTCTTTCTGCTTGCATATTCTACTCAAAACTCGTTAAAAATAAAAATAAAAATAAACTAATCATGAGGTGGTTCGGGTCGATTTGGAAACCACCCCAACTCCCTCAACTACCTTAACCTCGTAAATCCTCCTCTTAATAAACAATAAAAAGAGGAGAGAGGCTAGGGGAAAGAGGAACCTTTTGGAGACAATACTATGCTGGAGGATTTGTTTTGGAGAAGAGAAGCAAGAGGGATCAGATCCAGGTTTCAAGGAAGCCAGACCAGACAAAGGTATCTGAATTTGTTCCAATAATTTCATTAATAAAGAAACTTATTTCCTTCCACATCTATGTTATGCATCTTTCAATTATAAATGAGTAATGATCTTGATTGTGCTTTTTCTTTAAGTTTCAATCTAGATATATATTATCTCTAATTTTATGATAGTTAGAGGTGCTCTGAGAAGGGTAATTTACTTGTTGTAGGTATTGGAGCAGTGGATCTAAGGAGCACTTGGAAAGAAATCAAGCTATGATCAACCTTCGAAATAAGGTATGTATCCTCTTAATCCTTGAACTTTGCTTTTATTATATACTTGCATAACATCATATGTTGTTCTATAGAACCTTTAGTACGTTGGTGGCCTCAACCCCAACCATAGGATCAATTCCCTAACAGCAGTCATAGTGACTCCGCTGGGGAGTTACCTTTCTTTTGGGGTCTCTTTGTGTAGTTTTTCTTCCATCCTGTCAATTTTGGTCCTCCTTGTGGCTTGTAGAAGCAATATCCATTCAAATCCAATTTAAGTTCCTAGGTTTCCCTTTTTGAAATTTTTTTATAGAATCTATTATTGCAAGCTACTTGCACTCGCGTATTTTCTCATAATACGCGGGTTTTATATTGTACAATCATGTACCATACACAGGTTTACTAATGCATAGTCGCGTATTTCCTATGACTTGATTTTTGAAAACTTGGGTTTGGTCCCTTCCAGTTTGCTTTTGAATTTTTGAGATTTTTAAGACTTTTCCTAAAACTTTACTGGTCTGTTATTAGTTGTTGGTCCCTATTTAGATGATTTGTAAGCCTCTTTGAGTTGGTTGGAGTAAATATTTGTGGAAGACTTGATTTTAGGTCTCACCGCTTGGTTTATACTTGGATTGAGTGTATGAAGAGTCTAGGTATTTCAACATTTGTGATGTCTGAATCCACTTGTTGTCTTGTCCCTTAATGATTGAATTGACCTCTTCTTTCCCAAGTTTGAAAAACCTTGTTGTAAAGACTTTGCAGCTTTGTCCAAGTTGGTTATTGTCAAACCTCTTGTGTTCTTTGAAGTTTGTTTGTATGAGACTATAGGTCTGAGTATGTCTTATACAATTTTTTATATCTGACTTTCATTTTGTGCATAATTTCTCATTTCTCATTTCATTTTTTTAAATAAAATAAAAACAAATGCAAACTAGACGCATTCTAGTCTATCTACATTAGGTAGGTGCATCTGCATAGTTTTTGAAGTTTCAAAAAAGAAAGAAAAAAAATATTTATTTCCAAAGTAGGTAGTTTCATTAAATTTTAAGAAAGGAAAAAATAAGTAACATTATCAATTTGAAATGCATTACATCATGTATATTTTGCTTTCCTGTTGAGTCAAAATTTCCATCAGTTTCACAACCATTTACCCTGAGTAAATAACAACCTCTAAAAAGAACGATTATAATCTAAAATCAATTAGTAAATATTTCTTTTTAGGGATGACATCTACTAAATTAAGCTATGGTTTTGGGTTAGGTTTCATCCTTAAACTACCCAAAACCATCAAATTCTTACATAGTGGATTTTCTCATAGGAAATCCAACCTTGGAAGTAAGTGAACCAGAAATATCCTCTTACATGGTAGTCAAGCATGAGCTCGTGTGAGATTCAATTGCATAGATACCCCTCCAGTACTCAGTTTAGCATACACCGTAAATGTTGTGCATTCGGGGATTCACTCAGTACCACCCTTGGCCCCGTGCAGTGCCGGTATTGTTTGATTTTTGGGATTTGTTACCCTACCCATGAACCTCAGTTGGACAGATGACTATTCTACCAGACCTTCTTTGTAGGATTGGTAGCCTTAGTATCTTGACTGCTAGGAATTCTTACACAATTAAAAGTGCAAGGATATTTCCATTGTACCTAGGACAGACGTGGGAGGAAACCCCATGAAACTATTTGGAAAAGATGTTGGTGATTCAAACACTTGCCCCATAGAAATTTTATCGAGACCCTGGGTAACTATTCTTCAACCCTTTATTGTTTTGTTTTCGGCCCTCATGATCCAATACTTTCCTTTGGAAGGTATCTCTATATGCCTAGTTTGGATACTTAGGAATTTTATAGTATTGTGTTGTTTGGCTTGCTAGTGTTCTAGATTAGCCTTTAGGTGTGTGATTAAAATATTTAGCAGTGGAGGATCAATATCTCCATAGGTTGAGGAGGTTACATAACCTTACACCACTTACAGTAGAGACCCCGATGCTAGCTCAAAGGCGAAGAGTGAACATGAGTTGTTCCTTTGATTCAACCGGTATAAGTGAGAGTCCAGGAGAACCTGAACTTAGATATACTCAACTTGATCTTCTCTTAGTAGAAGTTGAAGACTTTCAAGCTGAAGATTTTGCAACAAAATTTTAACCCACCCCTCACTTATTTAGAAGATTGTGTCTTTGTACAAATACTACCATTCTGTCAACCTGAGATTAGTATCCCTCTAGTTTTTTTAATGGAATATAAGGGTTAAGGATTAGGGGATATTTATACCCCTACTTCAGTTATGGTTGTCGGTGGAGTATCTCCTCCACATGTAAGTACACTGATATCTAGCACACACACTACACTAGTAGTGTCGTTATATTTTACTTCTTCAACCCCTATTTCACCGAGTAAAAGAGTTATTAGTCCTCTAGTATCTGTGAATGCTACTACTAGGTCGTCTAATGTGGTGGTCACTAGCATACCTAGTGTACCTTTTTCATCCTCCTCGTTATTTCAAAATTTTCAAAACAACCCTAGAGGTTCTACCTCGTTTGTTCAAGGGTATCCTTGGTATGGAGGGCATATCCCTCCATCCCCTCTGTTTGTAGGCCATGTACCTACTTACTCGGGTGTATCTTCGAGAAGTCGGAATCCCTTTTTGGGATTCAGCTTTAAAACTACAAGCCAAGTTTCGACTGCAATAGTTGGAAGCTCTGCTTTTTCATTATTTGGTCGAAGAAACATTTCTCCCATGTCTGCGATGCCTATTTCAGTCAGAAATATCCAAAACTAGTATAGTTCACCTCAATTTAGTAACCCCTTAGCTTTCGGGTGAAACCCTTTCCAAAATATTGTAACTTCATAGTCAATGGATGGGGGAAACCCCAACCAACCTTATAGGAACTTTGGTGCAGGAACTTCTTCTCACCATGCTCCTCAAAATCAATCTATGGCTAGGCCTCGCCTTATTACAATGGGGTGATACTAAGGATCACACATATTACATTACAGAGTTTGGAGCTCTAAGAAGGAAGAAAGATGAAACTATAGCTGATTTCTCTAAGAGGTTCAATAAAATGTATGGCAGAATCCCTGCAGAGATTAAACCTTCTGAAACTTCTGCAAAATTCACTTATGCTAATCCTTTTGATCATGAGTTTTCCCTACTCTTGAGAGAAAGAATACCTGTTACTTTACTTAACATGCAAGAGTTAGCATTAGAAGTGAATTCCAATATACTTGCTTCTAATAGACTGAAGGGAAACTCAGCTCAACAAGTTTATGACAAAAAGGGTAAGAAAGAGGCAGCTCCAGTGGTTTCAACATCCCACTCTGCAGAAGGTAAAATTGATGAGATGGCAAAACTAGTGAAAATCCTAACAGCAAAACTAAATAAATTGGAATTAGAGAAAAATTCAAATAAACATGTTCGAGGGAGAAAGAAACCCTAATAATCCAAATCAATTCAGAAGACAGTTTGCACCTCGTTTCATTCCCAGAGAGAGAAGAAATAACGATATACAACGAGAAAGGAGAGAAGTTGAGGATCAAAAGGTGCCACCCCCACTTCAGAATAATGTTACTGATGAAGGAGAAATACAAGAAGAAGAGATTTTTGAGGATCCAAATCAAAATATGAATTATTTTGGAGAACAATTGACTGAAGGTTTTGTGACTGAGGAGGATTTTTTAAACTCATAATATTATGATGCAGATTTTTTTGAAACAGAAAATGATTTAAATCTTGAGGTAACTGCTGATATATATCAGACTGATCCAAAGAAAACCCTAAATTTAAGATCAAGACCAAAACAGGTGGTTCAAAATCCTAGAAAGAAGATAATTCTGCCTCCTAAACAGCAGTCTGATCCAGTATTAGAAAAGAAACAGAATCAGGATAAACAAAAGAAGGTTATTGAAGTTGAGGAAGTGAATAAAAGTATGCAGAATTTTAATCTTGAAAATGAATTGTGCAAAATTAAAATCCCCATGCCTTTCACTGAGTTGATAAAGAATCCTTCTTACAAAAATTCAGTCTTGAAAATGATTGGTTCAGCAAATAGTCAAGTACCCTCTGACACAATAAATTTACAAGAGGAAAATCCTAAAATTTTTATTGGATCGGCTTTGGCAGAAAAAACTGAAAATGATGCAAGTGCATCTCCTTTTTACATCACATTAACTATTCATGAGTAGATTATATATAATTTCCTTTTGGATTCAGGAGCATCTCATAATATAATGCCAAAAGTAGTCATGGAGGCTTTAGGGTTAAGCATAAAAAAATCTTATCATGACTTGTATGCTTTCGATTCTCGAGCTGTAAAATGGTTAGGAGCGATAAAGGATATGGTAGTTAGTTTAGCTCAGTTACCAATGTAAAGTGTGATTATGGATGTAGTAGTGGCGGATATCATGCCTAAGTTTGGAATGCTCCTCTCTAGATCTTGGGCCAAGAAGGTATGTAGAAATCTACATATGGACTTAAAATATGCAACCATTCCTGTCTTTGGAGGTGAAAACAGAAGGTTGTATAGAGAGTTACACTTTGCTTATATTATGACTAATGACAAGAATCCTACAAATCATCCATTGTATGCTGTTGAAAAGGATTTGGGTACTTGTATGTTGCACTTTAGTGATGATAATGATGTTTCTGGTTTATTACAAGTTGAAAAAGAAAAATCAGTCAAATGCACTAGGGAACAAGAGGATGAACTTTGGCAAATGTATTTTGATGGATCATCATCTAAACAAGGTGTTGGAGCAGGAGTTGTTCTGATATCTCCTGGTGGTGAAGTGGTAAGGTTAATGTATAAGTTGGAATTTATTACCACTAATGATACAGCAGAGTATGAGGCTCTGTTGTTAGGTTTGAGAGCTGCAAAAGATTTAGGTATTCAGCAAATCTCTGTGTATGGTGACTCTGAGTTGGTTGTTCAGCAAGTAAGGAATAAACTATCAAGTAAAGCAAGATTTGCTGAAAGTGTACAGGAATAAAGTATGGGATATGATAGACAATTTATTTGTGGCTTTTAATATCACTTATATTCCTAGAGATCATAACCAAACTGCTGATTCTCTTGCCCTAGCACGCACACATTTCAGGATTCTTGAAACAACACAACTGAAGTATCCTATTCAAGTTAGGTACAAACCTTTTGTGCCTGATAATATAAAGCAATGGAGATTTTTTGAAGATGATTTGGAGATAAAAAGGTTTTTAGAGATGACATGTGAGTTTTCTAATTCCTTAACTGACCAAGAACAGGATGATGAAATTGAATATTTTGAGGGTGTTGCAGAAAATGAGATTGCGGGTCACAAGATCATTGAGCTGAAAAGTAATTTTATTCCTAAGGGTCTGGTGCCTTTGGAGAGGATTTTTCGAAGGATGACACCCCTTTAAAACTAGTTATGTAGTCTTTAGAAGAAAATGTAATGTATTGTAATATTGGCACCAAGGAGCATCCCAGAATAGTGAAGGTCTCAAAGGCACTCACAACAGAGCAAAGAAACAGGTACATCAAGTTATTAAAAGAGTATGTTGATGTTTTTGCTTGGTCATACAAGGATTTGAAGACATATGATACTAGTATTATACAACATAAAGTACCTTTGAAACCAAATGTTAAACCTTTCAAACATAAATTAAGGAGAATCAATCCTGCTTTGTTTCCCATTATAGAAAAGGAGGTAAAAAAATTGTTAGATGCTAAGATTATTGTTCCCCTTCGATATGCTTCATGGGTAGCAAATCTAGTACCTATCAGAAAAAAGAATGGTGAAATCAGATTGTGTGTTGAATTTCAAAATTTGAATAGGTCTTCACTGAAGGATAATTACCCTTTGCCAAAGATTGAACAAATATTGCAGAAGGTGGTTGGTGCACAAAGAATTTCAATGGTAGATGGTTTTTCAGGGTATAACCAAATTGCAATGCACCCTGATGATAGAGAAAAGACAGCTTTTACTACTCCTTGGGGTACTTTTATGTACGACAAAATGCCTTTTAGATTAATGAATGCTGGAGCTACCTTTCAAAGAGCTATGGACATAGCCTTTGTGGGAGAGAGGGATAAGTTTGTAGTGATCTATTTAGATGATATTGCAGTCTTCTCACAATCTGATGATGAGCACTTAAAACAAACTTTCCTGAAATGCAGAAAATATGGTTTGTCTCTCAATCCCAAAAAGTCACATTTTGTTGTACAACAAGGTAAGTTGTTGGGACATTTAATTTCAACTGATGGCATAAGGATAGATCCAGAAAGGGTAAAATCTATTCTGAAAATTAGTTTACCAAGGAGCAAGAAGGATGTGCAATATTTTATTGGAAAAATATTTTTTTTGCGTTGGTTCATACCAAATTTTGCTGAAACCATGTTGAAGAAGGATCAAGAAGTTAAGTGGACTACAGAAGCTAAAAATTCATTTGAAAAGATTAATATAGCTCTTACAGAAGCACCAGTACTAGTAAGGCTTGATTTTACAAAGGAATTTTTGACTTTTTCTTTTGCATCAGAGGATACTTTAGCTGTTGTTTTATTACAGAAGAATAAGGATGGACTTGAACAAGCAATTGCATTTTTCAGCAAGACCCTCAGAGACTCAGAGTTGAAGTACAACACTTTAGAGAAGCAAGCTTACTCAATGGTAAAGGCATTAAAGTTTTTCATAATTTATGTTCTACATTCCAAAGTCATTGCTTATGTTCCTAATGGTGCCATTAAGGATGTTTTGACTCAACCTGATAGTGAGGGAAAAAGGGGGAAATGGATTGCAAAAATAATGGAATATGATGTGGACATTAAGCCTACAAAGCTAGTAAAGGGACAAGGTTTGGCTAAACTGTTAGCTGATTCAAATTGTCAAGCTTCAAGTCTACATCTCATGGCAGAACATCCAGCACAAGAAGAATTGCAAGCAAAGCAGGAGAAGGAAAGAATTATGGACCACTATGTAGAATCCACATGGTATGCAGATATTGTACACTTTCTCTTGTATTTACAATGTCCATAACATCTAGACAAGAAAGCTGCTAGGTCATTAAAGTTGAAATCTACTAAATATTGTTTGATAGAACAGCAGCTGTTTTGGAAAGATCCAGGGGGTATTTTGCTTAGATGTTTGGATCAGCCAGAAATTGAATAAGTAATCTCTGAATCACATGAAGGTGCTTGTGGGGGACATAAGTATTGGAAGGCAACAACTTATAAAATTTTGAGAGTTGAATACTATTGGCCTTCTTTATTCTCTGATGTATATCAATAGGTAAGAGCATGTATCCCTTGTCAAAAGTTTGCTGGCAATCAAAAGTTGGTGTCTTTACCATTGAATTCTATTGCAGTAAATGCCCCTTTTCAGCAGTGGGGTTTGGACTTCATAGGGGAGATAAATCCTTCTTCTTCAGGGAAGCATAAATGGATTTTGACAGCTACAGATTTCTTCACTAAATGAGTAGAAGTTATCCCCACAAGAAATGCAACAGACAGGGTAATCATAGATTTTATTTAGGAAAATATTCTTAGCAGATTTGGATGTCCCAAGAGGTTATTGACTGATAATGCTCAAGCTTTTAAGTCCAAAGCTATAGTGGCATTTTGTGAAAAGAATGGGATTGTTCTGAAACACTCAACACCTTATTATCCTCAGGGAAATGGGTTAGTTGAGTCAACTAATAAGAGTATTATTTAGAGTATCAAGAAGTTATTGAAGTAGAATAAACGATCATGGGACTCAATGTTAAAAAATGCATTGTGGGAAGATAGAATAACAATTAAAAAGGTAATTGGAACTTCTCGTTTTCAATTGGTATATGGTACTGATGTAGTGCTTCCTGTTCAACTTGGTATTCCAGTGATGAAATTTCTTCAAGATTATCAAGAAGAACCCAGTGATATTCAAAGAAGAATTTATGCACTAATAGAATTACAGCAGAAACGTGGAACAGTAGAGGAAAAAGCTTAGCTGTATAGGACAAAGATCAAAGAAAGGTTTGATAGAAAGATCAAGGAGAACACCTTTTCAAATGGAGATATGGTTTTGAGATGGGATGCTAGAAAGGAGCAGAAATGAAAGCATGGCAAGTTTAATAATCTATGGTTTGGTCCTTTCATAGTATCAAAGATTTTGGAGAATAATACTTTTGTGTCACAGAATTTGGATGGTGAGGAATTGTGTAATCCAGTTAATGGATGTTTCCTCAAACATTTTTACAGCTTTTGAGGTAGATATTAGACTTTCATTGTATATGTTGGTCTAAAGAATAGAATAAAGACTCCATGACCCAATGGAATTTTTGCAGAGTAGTAGGAAGTGGCAGTTACAGCATAGAAGGCACTGATCTACAGGTTATTGAAGCCTCACAGGGAGGACTTCATCCCACAGCAGGAGCCAGATGTTATAGCCTGTTTTTGCTTCTCATTTTAAAGTATTTGCTTGTTTTTTGAAACATGGTTTTGTTCATTTTTTAAGTTTGGATTTTAGGTTGCTTTAAATCTTTTCTTTGATTTTTTTTGTTTGTATTTAGGTGACTTCATAGGTTTTTCCAATTTTGGCTTTACTTAGCAAAATTTATAGTTTTCAGGGGCTTGTAGGATTTTTATATGAATTAAAGTTTCTAAAAAATATCATAAAGTTTTATTTTGAGCCATTTAACCAAAGTTAACCCTTTGCTGTGAGTTTTATTTTGAAAATTATTGAAACATGTATTCTTGTAGCGCAAGCCCAAAAAAGTTACACATGTGCGCTACAAGAAAATTGCACTATCTGAAAATCATGATTTTTGGCTCAAAGTTTTTGAAATTTGAGCATAGGAGAGGTCATTCACACTTGTTAATGAGTTTGATATGTGTTTTCAGCCAGAGTGATCATTGTGACAAGTGTTAACAGTTCAGGCAAGGAATCATTAGGGTAAGTTGCGGTGGTCTGGAAGTTATAATACAAAGTAGTGGAACATTGATAATTATCCATGGTGAGGAAAATTCACCTTGAGTTACACATCTCCTGAAGCGCATGAAGAGCATACGAGGTCGTGGCAGAGTTTTGGCAGTTTGTAATCAAGGTTTGAAGAAGGTCGGTAATTTAGGGCTTTGAAGGGCTACTATTTGGCACTATCGTGGCGGTCGGAGAAAGATTAAATAATGAAATTGGACACCTAGCAGACAGGAAAACACATTTCCAGTAGCTGAATTCACTATTCTGACAGGTAGGAGGCGAATTACTATCATATTCCATGTGCTTGGGTTCACATTGACAGAAGATTAATTATGGAGTTTAACTAAGAATGCTAGTATATAAACCCAACTGATGCTCAATGTCAAATTTTCTCTGTCAATCTGTCAATACAATTAAGATACTTATCAGTTTAAGTGATAAAATCCAGTTCATGGGTTTAGTTTCCCAACATATCATTGTCTGTTAAAATTGCCAGGATCCGAATAGAGTTAGAGTTCTTTACTGAAAGAAGCAATTTTTAAGTTCAGTAATCTAAAATGAAGAGGAGTGGAAAACAAACAGAGTTGAACCCTCAGATATGTCTTGGGTTCAAGCTTTCCCAGACTGTGCAAGATTGTTTTTAGAAGCAGGATGGTTAAGCTTTTTTTAGAAGATTGATGGGTATCACACAGAGGTCTCATATAAGTTTGCTCAGTGTTTGGATAAATATATTGTTACTTTTGACACCATAAAGATTGAGTTAACCAGAGAACTAATAGTAGAGGCCACAGGGATCCTAGATGAAGGCGAATATTGGTTCAAAAGGTACCTTTTACCTTTGATGCACAGAATTACTTGCTTCCAGATGTGGTTGCAGACTGGGGTAAAGGAGTACATATGCAGAAATTCAAACCAGAATGGAGAGAGCCAATAAAAATTCTGCAAAGTTATATCACTTGTGAAGGAAGATTTGCATTTGTTTTTAAGTATCATTTCATATTTTTGTAGAATCTTAACCATGAAGCAAAAATGAATCTTCCTTTATTTTTCCTTAAAAGTCTACAAAAGATATCTAGCAGGGTAAAGGAGCATCAAGACCATACTAAACAATTTATATTTCATCATGGTCTAATAAAGCTAATCATTAGTACTATGCTTCGAAAGAAGGAAAAAACATGGGATTATTTTCTATTTTGGTCTGGATTTCAAACAGAGAAGAAAGACCAAGCTCAAAAAATATAGTTGAATAAAGGTCATAATTTGGTCAAGAAACTGAAAAAGAGTCACAGTCGAGATCGAAGAGGATAATGTACCAGAAAAATCTATGACCCAAAGAGATGAAAATGTTGAAGAGGAACAACAGACTAATATTGAGGAAAATGAAATATCAAAGGCAAGAATGAAGGATTTGGAGCCTGTGGAAGATAGTTTTCATGTAGAAGTAAACCAGGAATTAAAGGAAAATGTGAAAGAACAGGAACAAGTTCCTATGACACTACAGTCAGAAGATGAGGAAAAATCATTGTTTGATGAATCTAGGGTTGACACTGAACAGGATGTACAGAAACAGTTTGAAGAAGGGTAATGCCACGAGGGATAAAAAGAAAGGTAGTTCAGTTAGCTTATATCAAACATCAAGGAAAATCTTTGAGCATGTTAGGGGAAATTGGGGCAGGTTGGAGGCCTAAGACTAGACCCAAGAATAAACTCAGGTTGAATATGAAAAAATTGTTAAACCCTAAACTAGCTCAAAAGAAAATTAAAGTTATTGAAGACTCTTCATCTCAAGAAGAGTTAGAATACAATGAAGATCTGAATGTAAAGGATATCAAGGGTAAGAAACAAATTATTTCAGAAGATAAGTTAGCTTTCACTAAAACCAAAATTTCAGAGATATTTAAGGAAGTTCGAAAGAAGGTAATATTAGACCATCATCAAGATGATTCAAAGAAGCAGCATTCAGTTATATCAAGTCTTTGTGCAGAGAAAGGAATGGTTACAGAGCCATCAACCCAATGCAGTGTTGAAGTCAATGAATATTCAGGAGTCCCTGTGGCTATGACAGAGCAGCTAGAAGAAGTTGAAGAGATTTTTAAGAAATTGAAAATCCCTTGGATGCCAGAAGAAATGCATCCAGTATCAGAAGGGAAGTGCGTTGATTCTGAGAATGAGAATTTGCATAGGAGTATTAAACAGTACAAATATCATATCGAGTACCTTCATGAAACAAATGAGGGATTAGTGACTGCTAACAGAAGATTGAGAGAAGATTTAGAGGAGGTAAATAGCCACTATCAAGAATTAATTGTAATTTCTAAGGAGGCTTTGAAAAGGAAAAGACAGACACAAAGTCTGTATGACGAACTGAAGCAAACCGTTCAAGACCTAACACAACAAAATCAGGAGCTTTCAAAAAGAGTTAAAGAGCTAGAAGCTGATCATCAGAAAACAAGAAAGAAGACTCAAGCTTTAGAAGGGATAGCTCTTTTGATAGAGGCTGCTAAGGACTTGTAAAGTGCTTTAAGAATAGTGGTTATTACTTAGTTTTTGAAAAAGTTAGTTTATTTTGTATGACTATATTCTTATTGAATAATTTGGTAGTATGACCTAAAAGTAGTTTTTTCAGTTATGTAACTGTCTTTGAGAAACCAAGATAAAAGTAAGGCTAGAAAAAGACTGGGGGTTCGTGTTTTTGTACAAGGGGAGGCTATCAAGCTACTGTTTTATGGAGCTAAGTGTCAAAAACTCTTATGTATTTTGAATGATTGATTATGAAATATATGCAAACTATAAGCCCTGTTTATCCTATCTGTTGGTTTCATTTCTGATTTGTTTAATCACTCAGTTGATATATTCATTTCTTGTTTGAGGTTATTATTCATGAAATGATTGTTAACTGTGGATGAAATTCAGTGTTGTGATTATTGTTTCTAGTTTATATTTTATATATTATGCATCTCAGTCCTTCTTTCTGCATGATTTAGTGTTTTCCTTAGCCTTGTGAAGTTTTTACCTTCTTGTTTACAAACTACACAACCAAAACCCTAAAAAAACCTATTTTACTTAATTTTGTTTTATGAGATTGTGTTGACTTTTTCTTGTGTAGTATGAGAACAATTTCTAGCACTAACACCCATGAACCCCAGTTGGACAGACAACTATTCTGCCAGACCTTCTTTGTAGGATTGGTAGCCTTAGTATGTTGACTGCTAGGAATTCTTACATAATTAAAGGTGGAAGGATATTTCCACTGTACCTAGGATAGACGTGGGAGGAAACCCCATGAAACTCTTTGGAAAATCGGTTGGTGATTCAAACGCTTACCCCATAGAAATTATATCGGGACCATGGGTAACTATTCTTCAACCCTTTATTGTTTTGTTTTGGGCCCTCATGATCCAATACTTTCCTTTGGAAGGTATCTCTATATGCCTGGTTTGGATAATTAGGAATTTTATAGTATTGTGTTGTTTGGATTGCTAGTGTTCTAGATTAGCCTTTAGGTGTGTGATTAAAATATTTATCATTGGAGGATCAATATCTTCGTAGGTTGAGGAGGTTACAGAACCTTAAACCACTTACAGTAGAGACCCGTCGCTAGCTCAAAGGTGAAGAGTTAACATGAGTGGTTCCTTTGACTCAACCGGTATAAGTGAGAGTCTAGGAGAACCTGAACTTAGATATGCTCAACTTGATCTTCTCTTAGTAGAAGTTGAATACTTTCAAGATGAAGAGTTTGCAAGAAATTTTAACCCACCCCTCACTTATTTAGGAGATTCAGTCCTTGTACAAATACGACCATTCAGTCAACCTGAGATTAGTATCCCTCTAGGTTTTGTAATGGAAAATATGGGATAAGGATTAGGGGATATTTATACCCCTAATTTAGTTATGGTTGTCAGTGGAGTATCTCCTCCACATGTAATTACACCGATATCCAGCACACACACTGGACTAGTAGTGTCATTATATTTTACTTCTTCAACCCCTATTTCACCAAGTAAAAGAGTTATTAGTCCTCTAATATCCATGAATGATACTACTAGGTCGTCTAATGTGGTGGTCACTAGTATACCCAGTGTACCTTTTACATCCTCCTCGTTATTTCAAAATTTTCAAAACAACCCTAGAGGTTCTACCTCATTTTTTCAAGGGTATCCTTGGTATGGAGGGCATATCCCTCCATCCCCTCTATTTGTGGGCCATGTACCTACTTACTCAAGTGTATCTTCAAGAAGTCTGAATCCCTTTTTGGGATTCAGCTTTAAAACTACAGGGAAAGTTTTGACTACAACAATTGGAAGCTCTGATTTTTCACTATTTGGTCGAAGAAACATTGCTCCCATGTCTACGACACCTATTTCAGTCAGAAATATCCAAAACTAGTATAGTTCACCTCAAGTTAGTAACCCCTTGGATTTCGGGTGAAACCATTTCCAAAATATCATAACTTCATAGTCAACGGACGGGGGAAACCCCAACCAACCTTATAGGAACTTTGGTGTAGGAATTTCTTCTCACCATGCTCCTCAAAATCAATCTATGACTAGGCCTCAGCTTCCATTTCTGATAACTTTAAACTTTCTAGATATTTCAAAATTGGCAATGACATCGTGCATCATAACCCAACCTGGCCACTGGTTTAGATCAAATTACCTTCAGACATTCCTAAGTTTGAAGGAAAACTAGAGAGGATCATGGTGACCATGTCACTACCCTTGATTTATGGTGATCCTCCAATTTGTTGAACGGTGATTATATTCATCTCAAAGAACTTTGACTAGTGTAGCGGACAAATGGTGCATTGAACTTCCATCTGCTGCTTACAATAGTTTCCTTGATTTAGCGATAGTGTTTCTCAACCACTTCCAACTTCCTATCCTGTATGATGCAGGTACAAACCTTTTTTCAACCTTTAGGAAAAACAAGGATACACACATTTCTGACCATATTCAAGAGTGGAGAAGGCAGAAGAGGCTAATTAAAGCCAACATTCCTCCTTTGTTTCGATTAGAATGGTTTTTTACAACTCTATTGTCATATTTTTCAAAAGACGTTTCTACTTTTGGGGTAAAAACTAAACAGGAATCCATTTTAAGGGCCCAACAACTTGATTTGATCTATGCTCAATATGGGATCCTTCATGAAATCATACCTAATGCACCAAGGTCCAACACTGACTTTGCGAAACACAAGCCTCGACCACATGTCTATGGAATTATGGGTTCAGTTGAATCACATATGGTGAAATCCTTAGCAAAACAAATACATTATCTATAAGTAAACCAATCCGCGGTAGAGGAAGTCAATGTTTCCACTCCCTCCCCTCAAAATTCAAATGTTTACAACACACAATCCAATAAAAAGTGTACTCAGAAGCCCTGTGGGAAGAAAAACAAGGGAAATAAGAGAGAGGGAAATCAAAATAAACTTAAACCCACAAACAATGCTGGGGGGGAAGAAAAGAAGAAAGTGAAATTTCCATGCAAGCTTTGCTAAGAATATCACCTAACCTATAAATTCCCCTTCATGGAGAAAGCTTAGAAGTTGTTGAAGCAACAACTTATCATCCTTAAGGATCCATTGCCACGAGGAAAAATTGTAACTTAGAGCAACCCTAAGTCCATTGGGGGCACCCAGTGAGCTTCCTCTAATGACCAGTCACACACTAATATGGTCTTATCTCATACCTTACTGCAAAGAAGAGAAAAAAGCTATGAATCTGAGTCATCCCAAAAGCACAAACAACTGATCAAAACGCCATCCCCTCTCTCCATTGAGAAGTCGACTAACCATATGCATAAGATACCAAAAGGTGTCTTCAAAATGGCTTCACACAATCCTAATGCATGGACCACTCCCAACTATTCTGTTGTGGGATATCTATCCCAAACTCCTTGAGCTATGTTCGTCTTGGAAGTGTTAAATAGTTTCCCCTCGCAAGGAAATGCACTTCTAGATGTTATTGGCAGTATGGATTCTCCAGGTTTAATGGTTGAGTTTAAATTATCTAATGTCAAACCTCGCTTACCTTATTATGTCACTTTCCAAATCGAGGTAATCCATGCCAAAAAAAACATTGGACAAATAGTGATGGACGAAGGTGCATCTATGTGTGTGATGGACATATCATGTTGGGAATCTCTGGGATCTCCTAATTTGGTCCCATCTAACACCTTATTGACCGCTTTCGATGGAATGTATTTATGTCCACATGGTATCCTACCTTCTTTTGATATAAAATTGGCAAGGAAGGTGGTTTCACTTGAATTTGAGGTAGCATATGCTCCATTGGATTACAACTTACTTTTAGCTAGAAGTTGGACCTACTCCAAGTGTTCAATTCCGTCGTTAGTTTTACGGGTCCTCATGTCCCCTCATGAAGGAAAGATAGTGACTATTGATCAACTATCCTAAACCTAGAAAATTCAAATGGACACATCGGAATCTAATGTCTTGTTGATTGATCAGACTTGCCCAGTGAATGAAATTTTAGGAGTTGGGATGTACACTTCATTTATGGGCACTTTCGATTTGTCCTCTCCTATAAACTATCTTGGAACGGCTAGTGTAGTGAAGAGCGTTTGTATATCTGGAGAAGTTTCTTTAGTGTCAAATAGGAATGACCCATGGATCCTCCCCTCACAAGTTGAACCTAATGTGCCCTTATCTGCATCAAAAGTGGCTTATCAAGATACATATGATGTTGTTTTTTATTCCATCTCAACTCCTTATGTCTCAAAGGATCCATATGAAGCATACTTGCTCGCATAGGTAGTGAACTCGACAAACTCGTAAGATTGCTTGGATATATTTTTACCATAAGATGAAGCCATTTTAGGGGCCATGATAGGACCAGACAAACTTTGAGAATATCTACATCACAAGTCCTATTTCCTACCAGAATTAATCAGAATATAAAATTCTAAGTTTCATGTGAGACTTAGTGAAGGTGTTGATCAACCCCTAAACTCCCTACCTAAAGTAGGAGTGTTCACCGAGGAGAATATGGCAGACATTTCCAGGACAATACTGACCAACATCTCCACCAAACCTGGCATCATGGAAAAATTTTACAATGGAGCAAACTCTTTTCTTGAAGAGAGTGTCATTTACGCAGCCCTTTTCAAGGAATACGGTGATGTGTTTTCCTAGTGTTACGAGGAGATGTCAGGCATATACCCGTCGATTATTGAACACGAGATAAGGACATATCCCAATGTTATACTTTCTCTAATATTTTCTTGTTATATGGGTTCATCTTAAGAATTATAAATGTAAATGGATTCTCATTTTATAAATATACACATGAAGGATACCATTGGAAGTTAATGGAGTCATAAAGTTGAAAAACTAGTCTATCTATGTATTGAGTCTATTAAAGTTAATGTGTCTATATTTTTGGCTTCTGGATGACCCACTCAACATCTTGTTGACTTCAGTCGATTCTTATGTCAATGAAATTTGTAAATTCAAGTCTCATTGAGTCCGTTCATGACTCAAGTTATGGTTAAATTTGGTATATCCTTTATGTATTTGCATTATGCACTCCAAATAATTTGAAAATATTGTACATCCATGATAAATCATGGTCGACTAAAAGCAAAGAAAAGGCTAAGAGAGAAAAAAAATACAACATATCCTGAGTACCAACTTGCAGGCCTCATAATCACCCCCCAATGACAAGAATAGACTACAACATTCAAGCATGAGATATCAATCATCCACATAGAAACACACTTCAATGAGATATAAATGGAAATGTGCTTAAACCCCCCAGTACGTGAAAATGCACAATTGTTCCTAAGTTGTATCCTCATAAATTTGAAGGAAAAAATGGCATGAAGGAGAAGCAGTATGAGATGAGCCTAGGACGATCACTCACTGTAGTATAGGCACGATAAATAAATATAGGTGCAGCAATAGAAATCTAAAAAAGTCCCATTGATAGGTTGGGAGAAAGTGTTGTGAGACTCACTGGTTGCAAGCCCATTGTCAGTTTGAAGTTTGAGGATTCAGAGTAATGAGTCACAGTTGAACCTTGTAAATGTACCCTTTCCTATCTAGCTATCAGTTGTTGCATATGCTTTACTGATTCAGTCCATTATGCATGGTCGGGGTATAATAAGGAGACTTTTATTGGAGAAGGGACTTTGGATGTTGTTGCACACCTGTCTTCGAGACAAAAAAGAGTGTAATACCCACTGTTTTATCCCCTAGACATATTGTTGTTGTAGTTGTGTTAGACATAGTGGCACAAGGTGCGTGGACTACGGTTTGCACATTATTATTATTATTATTATTATTATTATTATGTTGAACTTATAAAATAATTAATAAAATAAAAACAACGAGACGACTTATGCCACTAAAGAGAGTATGAGGAAACATGATGTTATGAGCAAGGGTTTGTGGAAAAGTGTTTACCTATGTGTGTTGAACCTATGTTGATGTTTTACACCCTTTTTTGTACTTGATGGACCCTCTTAGTTATGTACCCTCACGTGTTACATTATTCCTTGGTTTTATTTACCTTGAGATTAATTTATATTTGAGGATTGGAGTCCCTCTCTAACCTAGTGCACCCTCATGAGTTGGATTAGTGTGCCTCTTGGTGTAACCACTTGATGTGTAACTCCTATTTTATATTTTTGGAATGTAACTCTCACATTTGTGTCCCTCTCTCTCCCAATTGGAATTGCTCATGAGGGAATATAATTTGCTTGTGTTGAAAGTCACTCTTGTTGTGTTGGTTCATGTTTTTGCTCTAATGCTTGTGTTTGACACTTTTTGTTTGATTCTAATGCTCTTGGTATGAGATCTTGTTGAGCATGTGCCTGTAATGTCCCCTTTTTTTAATAATTGCATGGCAGGACAATTCCATCAATCCTACTAGTTCCCTAGATAGGATGGATACATTTGGAATTTTAATAAGGGTGAAAATAAATGATGTCAATACATTATAATTCCCAAGATTTGTATGTCAAAATGACATTTAATAAGCAAACAATGACCATTTCCACTCTATTTTGATATATCCCATGGTAATGCTTATTATCTTGAATGGAGGAATGTATCTCTGATAAATGTATGATGTATGTATTGTCATTAATGTTTATTTCAAGTCTCATTTTCANTTGCATTGGGAGAAGATTTGGTGCATTTTCCCCAAGGGTCGAAATTGTGACTTGGGAGTTGTTTTGGAAAGAGTCATAACAGCCTGTATAAATTGAACCACAATGCATATGAGACTTTGAAAATGTACCTTACACATCCCCATCCTATTTTCATAAATTCAAGTGACTTTGGGATCATTTGTGAAGCCATTTACGGCAATTACCTAGGGGGGGTTGGAGCCCTAATTTGCTAGTAAAGAGTCCTACTTTGAAAAGAACATTAAAAAAGTTTAGAGAAGTAATTTGGGGGTCCTTAAACATATATAAACATAATATTTAAGTTCTAATATCATTCATGTACCTTCAGATAAAATTTGGGATCATTTGGGCCAATTTGGAGGTATAGACATCAAAACTAGTTAAGGTCAAAATTGGGGAAAAAGTGAAAAAATTGGTAATTTAATAAAATTTCAAAAAGGGACATTACAGTTCCCAAGCTTAGTGAATTTAGAGGCACTATTATTTTTCCTAGAACCACTATAATTTTCCTAAATTGGAAGTGTTACTTATCATTGGCTTGTGGTTGGACTATTGTCCTGGAGCCAGTGGAATTGTCCTGAAGTAGAAGTAGAGGTCATACTTGCCATTGGATTGTGGTTGGAATAGTATAGTGAGATAATTTTTTCTTGTGGTGTCATGGTTTTAGATTGGGGGTGACCATTTCAAATTCATTATTTTCTTGCATTGTGTCTATGACTGGGTGGAACGTGGCACAATCGATTCTGGTTGCGTATTTGGAAAACATAAGTGATTTATCTCATGTTTATTTAATTTATTTGTATCTGATATGATTTACTTATGGATTCACATGAATTTTTTTATGAAACGTATGAGCCATCTTTGGAATAAATTTCTCATGGAATTCAATCTATTTATGCAAGTAAATTTTGTGAAGGAATTAGAAACGGGTTTTGGGGATTTTGTAGACAAATTGCTTGAGGAAATGCTTCTTTGGAACCCCTTCTACATAACTTATATTTATATCCCTATTCATTATATAATGTTTAATTTAATGGTGCAGTAGCCTCAGTATGATTTAAGACACTTCTCTTTGACGCTTCTACCTTTTATTCGAAAATTTGTTCTTCGATTGGATTGTTTTGCATAGTTTGGAGACTTGGCAAATGAAGTGTTCGTAAATATTCCAGAGTGTTGTTTTTATGCTTATTTATGATAAATAAAATTTAAATTTGTGTGATAATGTGAGGGGAAATAATCTTGATAGCGTTTGGGAAATGTCTACCGAAATTTATCAATTTCCAATTTCTAGCTCCTTCAATGGGATTGTTTTGAGTAGATTTGTGACTTTGCAAATGAAATGTTTGACAAATGTTAGAATGAGGTATTCCTCTATTATTAATGATAATAAAAAATGAACTGGATTTTCAAGGATGTTATGAGCTGTGGATTTAATTATGCTAGTGATTCCTATAATTACTAGTAAATTCGTATGAGTAGAATTAGCTAGTTTTGTGAATTATTTAATGGACTGTATATGGGAATAAAGCTACAGAAATATGACTCTAGGTGACCCATGATATGCTTTCAATGAGATACAATATTCATATATTTCTCTTTATTTGGCATTTGGAAAGTTAAATGGGAAACTAGGTACATTGTGGTGAAAACTAATAACTAGTTGTGGATTAAAATCTATGTTTTCGTAGAAACAGAATGGTACAGCCATGTTCTCTATGTATAACTCATTATTGTGTTGTATATGGATACTTATCACGTGTGATACTTTACTTATGGATGCATTTCATTTTGGTTCAATTATTTAGACTCAATTCCTTGTGGTGAATGTTAACTAGTTTCATTGGAATTGATAGAAAATATCACCTTGTGAGCAATTGGAATGATCTACAAATAAACCTTTAATTGGTTGTACGTGCATGCTTAAATATGTTGTTAATGTATGTAGTATTTCTTTTGAGATTAATGGCATTGTTACAAATTGATTTTGTGCAATACTAACTGCTTATATTGGAAAACTAGTTAACTAGTCTAGTGGACTCTCTTTCGTAATTACCCCTAATTAGTTATTGTAATTTTTGTAAATAGGCCTTATTTACATGTAATTAGATTGTATTAATCCATTGGTATTGATAATCAATGGTTATTAGTTAAAGAATTGGATTTGTGATAAATATCCTCATTTGCGCAGTAAGTGTCGTTTTTTTTTATTGGCAAAGTGGTGGAACCCCCTTGACTAGCAAGGTTGCAATTGGTTAAGTAACCACAAACTAGGGACATATAAGCTGTCAAAATCACTCGGGGATCGCACCCGGCTTGGACCGCACCAACCCTTAACGTGGTTGGATTTTTTGGTATCTGACGGGATTAGAACCGACGACCTTTCACGTTAGGGCACGTCTTAACCATACCCTGCCACCAACTATTCTACATCTCACGGATGAGCTAAGTGTCGTAATTAACACCTTAATTACTAGTTAATTGTGAATAAGAATAATTATCCTGGAAGTGGTTATCGTCTATGATATGGCTTGGATTGAAGGTTTGATGATGTTATATGATGTTAAGAAACTTTCCCATCCCCTGGATTGTTTTTTGGAATAGTTATTGAATTTATCTGAATTTATTGGTAATTAAAGGGATTCTTTCTAAATTAAATCACAAAAAATGAAATTAAAAATGTGTTTGACTAATTCATTGTGCTAAAATTATCTAATTAGCCTTATAGAGCTAATTATATGTCCCTAAGACCCTTTGATAATCCCGTGGGACATTACAAAGAGTTTGAGGGTGGGGGAGATGTTAAGGGGGCCACTTAGTTGCCTTAAGTAATTATATTGTTAATATAACACACTTAAGGTATGAATAGTTGGAGCGGGTGTAATCTCTACAACCATACCTACTTTGTATTAATATCTATTCATGAATGAATCATGATGGTTTGGACGTCCCTTCCCACTTATTTGTGTTGATGGTCATGTGTGTGTTATCATGTAATCTATGTTTGAAAGCATGTTGGAGGCCTTTCCCTTCCAATAAACCTCAAAGTGGAATGTTGAGTTATCTCCAAGATATCCCACTCCTTTGTCATTGTTATAGAAATATTTTGTTGTTGTCTCCTCAACTACTACAATTTTGTTAAAGGAGGTTACAAGAAGTCTAGATTTTATCACTAGTCTTCATATCACACCATCCACCTTTTGAAGAATATTATTGTTGAGAGGGTAGACGAAATGGTGAATAGTGGATTACTTTTGAAATGACAAAACAAAAGAATATGGACATAAGTACAGTTGAGATAAAGACAGGGTGTTATGAATAACAAATCTTGCTTCTTTATCCAGAAAGGAAATCTATTGAGCCAAAGAATTCAGTAGCACAACAAGATGTTTCCAAGGAAAGCCCAAACCATTCTTATTTAACAAGTTTCACTCTCATAGCACACAATTTCCTATTGACGTACTTAAAAATCTATGTCCATGAATTTCGATATTGTATCAACTTAGTTAAAAATCTTGGGATTTATCCTTGAGAAAGCTGCCAACAGTGTATCGGGACCATTTCGATACTTATACACAAATGTTTCAAAAACATGTCAAAAGTTTTATTGTTGAGATTTTAAAACTTTGAACCAGAATCTTCTAGCAAATCGCCGATGGTGTTATCGACACCTTTTAAAAACAAGAAAAAAAAATCTTAGGATTTTAAAATCTTTGCAAAAGGTTCCAACGGTGCATCGAGACTATTCTGAAAATTATAAACAGGTATTCCAAAAATATGTTGAAAGTGTTGTTGGTGAGAATTTAAAACTTTGAAAAATGAATCTGCTACCAAACTGTCGATAGGGTTATCAAGGCCTTTTAAAAACTCAGAAAAAATCTTAGGATTTTAAAATCTTTGAGAAAGTTGTCGACAAATTATCATGACTATTTCGAAACTTATAAAGAGATCTTTCAAATAGATGTAGAAAGTGTTTTTAGTGAGATTTTAAAACTTTGAAACCAAATCTTCTAGCAAACCATCGACAATGTTACCAATGCCTTTTTAAAACTTGGAAAACAAATCTTAGGATTTTAAAATCTTTGAGAAATTTGTTGGTGGTGTATCAAGACTATATTGAAACTTATAAACTGATCTTTCGAAAAGATTTTGAAAGTGTTACCGACAAGATTTTTTAACATCGAAACCAAATCTTCTAGCAAACCACTGATAGTGTTATTGACGCCTTTTAAAAACTCTGAAAAAAAAAAACTTTACAAGAAATGTCAATGAATGAATTTATTGAAATGTGATGAGATCTTTTGGGAAAATGCAAGCCCAACAAATTTATTCCTTCGAATAATTTTGAGAAAGAAGATGTGAAAGATGAATTAAACCAAAATAGGAACAATAAAAGAGAGATGAATTCAAAGTATTGAAACATAATAGAAGGAGAACCCAATGAAATATTATTAACTAAAGATTGTTTAGTGTGTTCAAAACTAAACACTATGATATAAACTTGTTTGGTTTGAATTAACATTCATAAATTTACCATCATTAATAGGTCTAGTATAAACTAACTCACTTTGAATGATGTTCTCAAAATTATGGCCATCGATAGGTTCCTTATATAACTTATAGACTTCGTGAAGAATAGGACTAAAAGACAAAAAATCATTGTTAGCGGGATCCCTACAACTAAATTCTTTAAATACCATTGAATAGGAGGAACTGGGACCAAAGAAGATGTGTCATGAGGTGGTGGACCCATACTGGCATATTGAGCAATGATATCCCAATTTTTTTTATGTGGGATATGCAAATTTAACCATCTCCATATCCTTGAATTTATAATGGAGACTTCTAAATAGATCCTTGATTTTCACAATTATATCAACCTCATCAAATAGTTTTTCAATTATAACGTGTCCTCTCAATGGGCTATCCATGTCTTGAAATTTAGTGACATCGGCCCTAGCCCGCACCAGCATTCTATGATAGGAATCTTGAGCAAATAAATTACCGTCCTCATCCCAAATACTGGTGAGTTTTTCTAAGAATTTTCCTATGTTAGTATTCCATTTTTTTAATAACTAGTTAGTTGAAAGTTGAAACATCAATACGGCCCCTAAATAATTCTTAATTTTCAAAGAAAATATGCATTAGAATCACCTACAATACTTGTTTCAAAATTGTCTCCATAATCACACCATGAGATAGATGTATACATCTATCGAAATGTTGTGCACGAAGCCTTAAAATATTTCAATGGACACAACTTACCAACCTTGAAAATTTTCAAACTTTAATTCCAATGCTAAGATCTTGAATTTAGTATAGGATATAATTGGGGTGACTTTAACATTGTTTGTTTGATACAGAACCATTTCATAATACAACGACGATACAATCTTAAGCTTAATTATTATTACAATCTTAATCATAATCATTAATCATTAATCAGTATAATATAGAACTACTATATAAACAACATGATGTCACAACATTGCATTTTCATCGCATAGCTTCTATGTTTTTTCTATTTTGTAGTAATTAAACTTCTATTTATAGCATCTATGTGTTGGTGGGGTGGAATACATGTAATTAACAACTAATTACAAAAGATTCCAACAAGTAATTAACAACTACTATTGTATAAATGAATGAAAGGTTTGGCCAAGACAATAATGAAGGGAAACTAATGCAAACACAATTCAATACAATAGCTAAAACTTTTGGTGAACAAGTTAAGCAATTCCTTTGAATCATAAAAGTTATACTAAAAATGTTCTTGTAAACAAGTAATCTTGGATGTAGTATTGGCCAAATTGACTTCTTAGCATTAATTCTCCTTGAAAATAATCAATATTTACAATGAAGTTTGGTTCTCAAAATACTACTTTCCAAAGATGCAAAGGGAAGAAGCCCCCTTCTTTTACAAATGACTCCTTTAAATATATTTCAAACTCAACTTTAATTTTTGACTTGACTCAAGATGAACCTGGGTCAAGTTACTCTTCAAAATTCTTTCCATTCTCACCGCCTTTCAAATAATTCATTACAAGTATTAAAATGAGGAAACATGTACTACTTAAGTGGGGCCCTCAAATCTGGAAGTTGCAGCTTATATCTTTCGATATATTTTTTCGCTTTAGGTGAGACTCATTGAAGTTTGGTCACATTTTGGACTTCTTCAACCATGAATTTTTGAATGTGTTCCTTTATGAAATAGGAGAGATTCTATGGTTCAACTTTGTGCTGACTTTGAATATCTTCAAGAGATTTAACTATTTTCTTTGCATCAAATAATTTCTCAAGTGGGTCAAAGGGAGGAAAATGGCATCAAGTAACTGAATCTTCAACAAAGTCCCAAATATTAATATAAGTTAGTCGTTCATCTTCAATTACTTTCTGAGTTACCTTAGTCATTATGTCCTAGTATTTAACACCTTGCTCAAGTTCATGGAGTTCATCCACGTTAATAATTATGACATCATGTTCTTATAATTGCTATGATTTTGTGCATGTTTGATGAAGTTTACTAGTTCTTTAGTTTTTTCTTACAATTTTTTCCATCTCAGGTTCTCCTTGTAAATAATTGAGAGTGGCATGGTAAATTTCTGTGGTTTGAATGTTCTCAGGTAGAAGTCTTGTGTAATATGGAAATGAGATTATGCATGTTCAAGAGTATATTTCATAAAAGAAGTGATTAATTCTTGCCCATACTTTTATATGATACATGATTTTCCAGATGAGCTACCTTTTGTGGAAGTTTATTAATATCCTCAACTTATGTATTAGATTTATCTCAAACGACCTGAGTCATGGGAAGGTTCACATGAAGTATACTTAATAAATCAACTTTATCAATGTCATTATCTTTCTTTCTTTCTTTTCAGTGGTATAGATGACAAATTTGTCTACACCCACTTTTCTTCTCTTATGTACTTGCATTAACAAAGTATTTTGCCTATGATTATATGCAATTTGTTCAAGGTCGAAAACATTTTGAACATGTTTTTTGAAAAGTATATTTTCCAAGATACGTAGAGCCACAATTCCTTCAATGAAAACACCGTTACCTATCAACTAAGGCTATTTTGGATGCCTTTTGAACTCTTTTTCCAACCAAAATTGCATTTGCTTCTTCTTCTTCTTTCCTTTTCTATTATAATTCAATTAGTTACTTTCTTCCTTTCACTTCTCTAACAAGAATAATACAGGTACGTACTTTGGAAATATATTGGGTGAAGCAGTAGCTCCATAAATTATAATGTAGTTATAAGCCTCTTCCATATACCAATTGCCAATACCTTTTATCGCAACTTTAGCTTTAGGAGATATACCTGCACAATCTCTGTTAAAAAGTATCTTGTACAAAGGGGAAAATAAATAAACACATATCATGGCATAACTTATCTTATACTTGTTCTCTGACAGCATCTGAAAATACACATGAATAGGGATACACTTGTTGCTATAACTCCATCCAAGTTGAGGGAATGGATGATTAGCACATATTACATCTAAAAGGTAAGAGTACATGCAAAAAATTTGAAAACCTTCAACATCAGCTTTATGTGCCTTCTCAATAGCCTTATGCAAAGAAAAAGATAAAATTTTATCCTAGTTGAAAACAATCCATGCAGTAACCACACAATGGACTAAGGGGACCGAAGCATCTTTGAAGACAACACAATTTCGGTGACCATACAATATGCACACTAAGACCATGTCATGTAGGTAAGGAGTCTTGAAATTTGTGGTAGGATAAATTCCATCACTTCTAGTTTGAAACCTTTTGTTATCAACCCACCAAATGGTTACGACCTTTTTGGTTCATTTAGTTTATGGAATTTCTCCGCAAAAACATTTTCCAGGAACATATCAAGTTGGTGAAATTTGTAACATTTTTCCAATTCAATTGTCTGGAAGGATGCCAAACAATGGCATTCGTCATTATGAATAATTCTGGTTTCTAGCCTTGTATGTTGAATAATCCACTAAATTACATCGGAGCAAGGAAGAACAGGGGTTCTGGCAGGTGCATTTTGAAGATGGGAGCTTCTAATGTTGACGAATAATGTGTCATCTACATCTCTCAAGGAGGGGTCACTAGAAGGAATTACTTAGGGATACTCTTCCTCTTTAATTTTTCAAAATAGCTTGCCCCAAGAGGGGAAATAAATTTGATTTCCTACAGTGGCTCATGTATCTCTAAATTATGGTTTAGGAGTCTCAATTTCTGGCCTATTGATCTTAATTATAATAGTACATATTTGGGCCATCTCTTCTTGTTTAGTTTCTAAAATGTCAATAAGTTTTCCATTCACTTTCGGGGAAGGCTTCATAGTCTTAGTTACAGCTCTTTGAGATGGCATCTCAAAGAGTATATAATCCTAAGACTTCATAGTCTTAGTTGTAGCTCTTTGAGATGCCATTTAAAGAGTATATAATCTTATTTGAAAAGAAAACCAAAACTAACCATGCATCTGAACATTTTTCATTCGAAATATAGTAATAAATATTAATAATGGAATCGTGTCCCTTTTAATTTATGAAGATTATGTTTCAAAATCAAAAAGATTTGAAAGCATACCTCTTTGTCTTGAAAATGTAATGGAGATGTGTTATCTCGAATCTTTACAGACATGGTTTCTCATGTATCGACAAGATTTCAAATATATTATAATTTTAATGCGAAACTAACATCGACAGTGATATAAAACTTTGTTATCAATCTTAGAATAATTCGTTTTATCGACCAAGTTTTATAAGTTTACCAAGTTAATGTTTTTGTGTTTAACTAAAAAGTAATCAACGTGTTTAAAAAACTTGAAAATGTATCATTTTCAAAAATTAACGATAGCACTATTCAGCAGTTTTTCTTTAAAAAGAAATGTTGATACATTGGTTTATGATGCTCTTATCATAACTGAAATTGTAAGTTCCATTCCATATCAGCATCAACATGAAACATGTTGAGGACAATCTTTAAAACTTTGACTGATAACCTATTAGCATTATTGCGGAACTTAAAGTCCAATATTTCAATGATGCATCTATCATGCTATTAGTAAAGCTACAAAAGTTTAATTTCAAATCTATGTCCGGGAAAGGGTAGAGTGTATCGACCTAGTTAAAAATCTTGGGATTTTAAAATATTTGAGAAAGTTGAGGATATATTGAGACCGTTTCAAAACTTATAAACCGTTATTTCAACAACCATTATTTCAAAAAAATGTTGAAAGTGTTATTGGCGAGATTTTAAAACATTGAAACTAAATCTTCTAGCAATGTCAATGGTGTTATCAACTGCTTTTAAAAACCCCAAAGTATCTAGAGGAAACATTTATAAATTCTTTTTGTTGAATTAGGATAATATTTTTGTATTATCTTCCTTTTTAAAATGCTTTTTTGTTCACATGATTTTGAGAAAGAAGATAGAGGAAACATTTATGAATTCTTTTTGTTGAATTGGGATAAGATTTTTGTATTATCATCCTTTTTAAAATGTTTTTTTGTTCGCATGATTTTGAGAAAGAAGATATAAAAGACAAACTCTTGTATTTTATATTATTGATATAAATGGATGAGAAGTTGGAAAATTAAACTAAAATAGAAACATTAAGAATATAAAGTTGAATTCAAAGTAATATAACACATTAAAAGGGAAACCCAAAAAATATTATTTAGTAAAGGCTTTTTTTTAAGTGTGTTAAGATCTTAACATAATGATATAAACTTACTTAATTTGAAATGACATTTATAAATTTACTCATTAATAGTTTTAGTATATAACCCATAAATGACACATCTAATTGCACTATGGAAAGGGCTTTTTATAGCAACAATATATTATGAATTAAATTTCTACTTATGGTTTTGTTTTGTAACATTTTCAAAGGTTTGTTCTCAAGTGATTTTTTTTAATTAAATTCATGAAGAAGTAAAATTCTAAAGCCATTAGTTTTACAAAAATAAAAAGTTTAGCCTGACTATAGAAAGGGCTTTTGTAGCAATAATTCAATTTGTATTATTTTCTTTTTTATTTTTATTTTTTATTTGTGTGTTATTTATAACATGTTTAGAGATTAAACATTTAAATATGTCAAATATAATATAAGCACCAGTTTTACAAACACTGTCAAGTTTGAGAGGACTATAAAAAAACCTACCATTTTGTGATAATAATATATTTTGTTGTCTATTTTTGTTTTATTTTTATATTTTATAAGAATTTATGAAAATAGACATTTAATTATACTAACTCTATACCTACCATTTTGTGATAATAATATATTTTGTTGTATATTTTTGTTTTATTTTTATATTTTATAAGAATTTATGAAAATAGACATTTAATTATACTAACTCGATACTATATTGTGTATCATATTTTGCTTTATTTCGGAATTTTATAACATTTTTACATAGTGAACTTCTAGATATAACATGTGCAATATAAACTTACTCATTTTTAATGATGTTCTCAAAATTATGATTATCAATAGGCTTACTATATAACTTATGACCTCTACAAACTTTGATAGATCTATGTGAATTTTTAAAAAGGCTTTTTTTATAGTTACAATATATTTTGCAACATATTTCTACTCCATTTTTCTTTCCAGTTTTGTAATAGTTTTGGAGTTCAATTTTTAAATATTTTGTTCATTAGGATAAGGGGTGAGGGCCACTTGGATTGTCTTTTTTTCTAGTGTGATATTCTTCATCGTCAATTGTTTGTGCCTTAGCGACTATTGTTTGTGAGTCTATTACACATTTATGTTCTCGCACTCATTTCTATTAATATGTATTATGTGCAATGCATCGGTTAACATCACTAAAACATGATCTGGAAAGATTGAACCGTAATATGTAGATCCATTCAGGAGAGCTATTTTTTTAATAGAAATGAGAAATATAAGTTTTATCTAAACAAGAAGTATAAGTTACATTCGATCCAGCCTCAGTAGGAGTAGAAGAAATGTCGAGCATACAAATTTAATGGTTCATAGTCCCACAACATTTCTTTCAAAGGTCCAAAACAATGGAAATGCCAAAAACCTAAACTATTTCCTTTAACAAAGTATATTCTAACAAACTGCCCACAAAGTCTTAAACAAAAATACATTTAACAAAAGAAGAAAATAAGCATTGAAAGTCATTCATGGGTCTGGTCTTCTGTGGTGCCTAGTTGAACAGTGGAAGCTTCTTCCATGGGGGAAAGTTTATCCTGCTACATTGGATCATTATTCTCCCTGCTCCATCTAGCCATGTCCCTCTAGACTGTGTTGAGCCTTTCCTACAGTTGTTCAAACCACCTCTCATTCTTTCGTTGTTTGCCTAGCAGTATTGTTGTTGTTGAGATTTAAAAACGTTGATGGCCCTCATACATTCCTCATGCCTTCTAATCTGGAGCGTCTCAAGATTCAGAACAATGTGCATTTTTTCCTCAATTTCTCTAACTTGAACTCTGACACTGCCCTCGATGCCGTCTAGTCATGAACTAATGTTGATGATATCCACCGAAGTCTTCTTGTCCTCTTCATAAACCAATGTAACAATGTCATAAACACACCTAAACATTTTATGGTAATCCACAAATGAAGCTCTTCAACTTCTAGTTTTCACTCAGAATTTCATCTTACGTGGTGGACTCCATTTCAATTGACTTGTTCCCTACTCTTGTCTTTTCCTACTTTACTTCTCGATGTCTGGAGGAGGTCATTACATGTTGAGAATCCTGAGCAAAAAACCAAGAGTTTCCTCCCTTATCAAGCCTTCCGAGGGTGATGAAATGCAGAATGTGCGAGTCATTGGATCATGAAGCCTCCTTAAAGGTAGTCACATGGGCAGCGGCCAAAACACGTCGCACGAGGGTGGTGGGAGTAAATGCTCTCATTGTCTTACAATTAATGAACACAAACATCGGTGGGATCCAACATCCACCTGTTTTTCCTTCAACCGACCTAATGGGGGGCATCCTTGCTATATGGTTCACTTGAGAAATGGGGATTAAATTCCTTCCTAAGAAGATTCGAGGGTGCTCCTAGATCTTCTCCCAAGTCTTAGACCAAGGGTATTGCTAATCAAAGGTGGAAACAAGATATCCATTTGGTGTGTAGACATTGATTGTTGATCAAGAGCTCACCTTACTTGACACGGGAGCCTTTGTTGGCTTCCCTATACGCTTATGCGTTATTCTTGTGCTTAATATGAAAAAATTGGATCTTCAAGAAATCATGGATGAATGCAAGAATTAGTTTTTGGAGTCTCCCTTCAAATTCTTCCTTGCCTGACTGGATATTTCTCATCTTTTGAATGACTATCGAGGAGTCTTGAAAAACTTGATAGTTCCTGATATTAAAGTCTGCCATGGTTTCTAATCCCTGCATTAAAGTGGCCCATTTTGCTTGATTGTTTGTCCTACTTCCCAATCCCCACACAAAGGAATGTATCATATTTCCGCCATAGTCAAATATGACCCCCCCCCCACCCCCCCCTTGCACCTGCCTCCCCTAAGAGCTATTACGAAAACAAACTTGGCATTATATTTCATAAAAATATTTAAGTACATAAAGTACCTTAACATTTAAGTTCTGTACAAGGAAAATTTTAGGGGCGAAATTTAGCCTATGAGCTAATTTTCAAGGTTTTTTTTCCCAAAGATATTTGTCATTTTTTTTATAATAGGATTAAAATTCCATAAGATTAAAAAAATTTACTCTAAAAATTGCCAAAATTGTCCAAAAACTATATAAAATCCTTAGAAATTTGCATATTTTATAAAGAATATCGCCAAACAGTTTATGATTGGAAATTTGATAATTAGTAAGATTTACAAAGGTTTTTATACTTTAAAAAAATTATGGATCCTTGTTGGGCTCGTGTTTTGTCTTCATTTAGACTCGTTATCGTATCATTTGTATCATTTTCGAGTACCTATTAACACTCATATATCTAAATCCTTCCTTATAAGCACAAAGGGATAATTATTATTGATTTTGGTTATTCTCATGTCTTTAATAGGTTGAAATAAGTTTTGGATTTAATTTACTAATGATGAACTTCTAAATTCAAATTTTGGTGTTGGATTCTAGCACCAAATCACGGTTTGAATGGTTAAGCCTTGCATATGGGAAATCAAGCATTTGGATTTTATTTCTATGATCTTCCATATGGATCCATGTTTTTCAAATAGCATCCAAGATGTTTACATACAACCCCAACATATGGTCAATATTTCCACAAAAGATGGCCAATGTAAAATTAGAATTGATGAATTCAAAGGAATAAAAGATGTACTCCACATGGCATCAATAAATATTGAATCCATGTTTAACTTCAACATAATTTCTTCCAAGAACATATTTGAAATAAAGCTCTAGTTCATGATCAAATTACTATGCCCATTCCCATCACTTTCTAGGCAATTGATGTCGGGCTTCACTTGTGGGCAAATGATGTTGAATCTTCACAATCTGTTTAAAACCCATTTCTATAACGATCTCATTTAGTTGACAATGTAGATGCTTTTCTAAAATGATGCTTATATGGAGAGAAAACCATGGTTCTCTATAGTGGTTAAACACACAAAATTAAGTTGCATCCTTTTTTTTCTATTTTTTCTAAGAAGTCCAAGGAGAATGAGGCTAATTATGTTGGATTCATTTCTTTTTATGCAACAATTCATGATTTGATTGAATGGATTCGTAACCTCCATTTGATTTTCTTAGTAAAAACCTGTTATGAAGTTAATGTCAGACAACCAACTCATGATCCACTATATCACATGTAATATCTCAGCTGAGTTTGTGTCATAAAACAAGGGATTTATTATTATCATGTAATTAATGATCACATTATAACATGGAGGCTAATGATCACATTATAACATGGAGGCATGTGCCTAGCAAAGGAAGTAGTTAGGGATGGGAAAAGAGTTATAGGAGTGCAATGTTAAAAGAAGAATATACTTTTCGAATTTGCTGATATAAATGACAATTTTTCTCATGTGCATGGTATAATAATCTAATGTAATTTGATTCTATCACATTTTGAGTTAGGAGGCCCCCTTCTTGGGTGTGCACTACATCTTAGGTCATTATAACTTTTAGTTGTATATATTGAGTTCAATTTTGTTAAGAGATTGATTTTAGTTATGCCTTTGTATTTCCAGTATTGGTTTAATTTTTGTTGTAAGATTGAGATTCCTGCACTTTTGGTTTTGTTATGAGATTTATTGGAGTTAGTTTATTTCTAGTAGCTGTCTTTATAATCCAGTAGTGTGAATTTCATTTGGTATATTCATTTGCTTACTGTTACATTTTCTTTCCATAATTTGAGTAGTAATTGCAGAGTAGTTATTGAACGAACAATTGATTTTAGTTCACTTCAAGCTCTTTGCCAATGAGACGGACTTTGAATTCATGGAGATTTATGTTTTTATTATTGGCAAGCAATGATTTTGATGATTAAGAAGGGTTATCGAAAGAATTAGGGGATTGAGGAAACTTTTAGCATTTCTTTGTAACTCAAGTTCCATGAAAATAGTGAAGCTAGGGTGTCTGCAGTTTCACTTTTATTTATGAATTGTGTATCCTATGTACCTTCATCTTTGCAAATGAGATTATGGGAATTTTATGTATGATGTGAAATTAGTAGCAATTGAATATTGTTGATCATTGAAGAAGCTTTAATCCCAGTAGATTGATTTCGTGGTTTTAAATTTTGTCAGCATTGGGTGTGGAATTGAGATAGATTGGTTATAGCATGTGAAGATTTATGGAGTTCATTAAGTTAGTTGAGTAAATCAAATAGACCTTCTCCAGTCTTGTACATATTGTACCTATGCCTCTAAGTTTACGATCTCCCTACTTGATTATTTGATGTCTAAATAATAGTGCATATATCTTTACTAACAATCCTTAGTGTTTTCCCTTGTTCATTATGACCATTCCAACATCCTAGAATCCAAATTCATCCACCATCACATTTTCAATTTTAATAGTTAGAAATGCTCATGCTTTTGCATAAGTGCATTCTTTCCACTTAGAACCTTGTTGCATCAGTTTATGTCCCCGAGTTGAAGGCACCACTATGGATGTTGGACATTTGTAAACATTTGAACACTATAAGTAAGAAACAGTGATGGCTACACAAAAATTATGAAATAAATTAATCTCCTCATTTAATCAAATTACCGAGGACAAAAGGCGATGCATTGTTTAAGCAAGGACACCCCCTCCTTTTGAGAGATACAAATGTGAATGGTTCATATTTAGGTGGATGGACATTTAAATCAATTTATAAACCTATATTTTGTTTTTTTTCTTTACTTTTATCTATAGGGCTGAGGAAACCTTCCTTCGCTTCAAAGATGAGTTGAAAGCTCTCAACATGAGCGCGAAGTTAAAATCCATGATATGTAGATCATTGGCCTCATTGAACATACTTTTGTTTAAGCCTACCATCCCTAGAGTGTTGCTTAAAGTAGCATCAGGACTATTTCAGAGCATATCTAGGTATCTTTACACCTCCTCCGTAGATAATTTAATTCCCTCAACATATTAATCAACACTTATAATGGTCACATATGTTGTGTTAACATTTGCATCAATGTTTTTTGTCTCCATAATTATATCAGGAGGAGAATTGATTGTATTGGGAATTGTATCATCAAATGTATTAGGCTCTACAATCTGACCCATTAATGACATTGAACCACCTAGCGAGAAGTACAAGCAATCCACATGTATTTAATGCTTGCAAGTGTTGTTGTGGATAGACCATGGGAATTAACATACCATATAATTCACGTCATATCAGGTCACAAGGTATTTTTGGCCACACTAATTTTCACTCCTCACCCAATAAGCATGAGACATGCTCTCACACGGCTAATAAGCATCATCTAGAATTCTTCTAGCTTTCTCCAATAAGGATTCAAATTGCTTCTCCTTCTTGTAATTGTCGAGGTATCCTCCTTGTTTCAAAATTTATTTGAAATTGTAATATCGTTCCACAAATTTCAAGAGCTTGTGTAGCAACCAGTCCATCCTACAACCACATTTCTTCCTTCGATCGGTTAGCAATTTTAACTTAAACAAGTTGTGGTATGCTTCCACATAATTATTGGTCTCTTGATTTGCATGAGGGAAATCACAACAACCTTTCAACCACATCCCTAGTTGAAAGAATTGAGTTAGTGCAAGAAAAATCTATATGGAAGACAACAACAAAACAAACAAAAAATAATGGAGTATGTCAATTTGCATATCTTATCACCCACAACCCAAGTGCTGTGAAAATAATCCAAGAAATTCTCCTCACTTGCAAAATCAGTGAATAATTTATCAACATGCTCAACCATTGATTCAACATTGGGACAAGACATCATGATATAACATAACCTACTAAGCATAACATTTTCCTACTTTGGAATATAACCCAGCCTACATACATTTTTTTCCTTACACTCCATAGGTGCCAAATAAACAATATCACTAAACATGTTGTGGCCCTCCTTTAGGACTCAATATGTTTATTCCAAATATTTGTAGATAAAAGCAGGTCATAAATTTACCAAATGAAATTTACCTCTTATCCGATGCATCATCAATCATAAATGCATTCAATTTCCAATCAGGGTGAAGTTGATAACACTTGTTTATGAGCAGCTCCAACCACATCACAATATTTGATGACATATTTCATGATGCCACAACTCACCGAATCGGTACCCCGCTTTATTAGCTATCAAAGGCCACAAGTGTGAAAAAATGATACCGGGACTATAAAAATGATATGAAGTTAAAGGATAAACTGTCAATAATAGTGAATGGCAACCCAAACAATCATTTTTGAATGAACCATTCAAACTAGCCTTACCCCATACTTATTGGTGTTGAATGTTGAATTCATTCTTATTATACTATTGTGAAATAGTTTGACCATCGTCTCCAACATCCATTTTGTATGACTGCTAATAATTAACAAGACATTTGAATCATTAGGCTTCTAAGAAAGGAAAAAGGCATCTCATTGTTTATGATACCAAAGGTTAACACTAATTTTGTCTTTGCTATGAAGTTGATACTTGCCTTTCATCAAGCGATGATATATGTTTGAAACGTCTTCCCTATTCAAGAATAAATCTCTACCACAGTATCCCATATCCATGTCAATACGTCGCTTAATGTGCTCGTTATATACAACATCAATTTGCACATCCTTAAAGAAACAACTTTCTACATAAGAGACAAGGTCTTTCAAAAGCTTGGGTTTATGCAAGGACTTAGCCTCACCAGATGTGTCATGTTTAACATGACAAGACCATCCTTCCTCATCCTCGTGCTCATATGTGTTATATGCCAATATTACTATCTCAAGGTTCTTATTTAAAACATTTACATTAAAGTGGCATTGGAATCCTCTATTCTTCACAAATGAGCCCCTACATTTTATTTGGATGCTCTGCGCTTTTGTCTCCTGGAACATATGAACATGATTACCTGCACTACAAATTATGACATATTAGTATACATGCAAAAATCATATATGTACGCTCAGGAGCAACCATTTGTGATCAGATATGTTGAGTCGTAAAATTCATTCACCAACTTAAACAAAACAAATTTAGAAATGCAAGAGCCATGTGACTGTGAAATACTTATAGCTTGTATCACAAGTAAGCACTATCCCCTTCTATTGGGTAGTTATGACTAATAGGAGTTGTGACCATAAGAGCTATGACCTCAAGAACTCTAACCCGCAATAACTCTAACCAACAGGAGCTATGACCTCAAGAACTATAACCAAAGGAACTCTAGCCAATAATAACTATGATCAAGAATATGACTTGGACCTATAGGATATATGACCCTGTGAATTATGAACTCTGACCCAAAGGGACTCTAGCAATCCTATGATAAGGAATTATGACATGGACGTTGAGAACTATGACCAAGAGCCATAGGAACTATGACCTCAAGAAATTTGACCTACATGGACTCTAGCCAATCAAAACTCTAACCCTCGAGAACTTTGACCGATAGGAACTCTAGCCAACATGGACTATGACCTTAGGAACCTAGTCCCATAGGAACTATGACCTAGAATTATAAAAACTCTAATTGACAAGAGTTGTGATTGATAGGAGCTACGACTATGAGAACTGTGATCTTGGGAATTGAGAACCATAAGAGATCTAATGAGTAGGAACTACGCCCTAAACCCATAGGAACTATGACCAACAAGAGCTACGACTAACAATAGCTATCACCTTAGGAAATCTGACCCACAAGAACTCTAATTGGCATGAATTATGACCTCGTGAACTCTATCGAGCAATAACTATGATAAGGAACTATGAAATTGGGAGCTATGACCCCGAGAACTATGACCTCGACTCATAGGAGCTATGACCTATAGAATCTATGACCATGGAAACTATGAACTCTTACCCAAAGGAACTTAGGCAACATGAGTTGTGATCAATAATTATGACCACGAGAACTATGACCTCGGGAAATTTGACCCCCGGGGACTCTAGCCAATAATAACTATGACCTCACGAACTTTAGCCAACAATAGCTATATCCCTAGGAACCTACCCACAAGAACTATGACCTACATCCATATTAACTTTGACCAAAGCTATGACCACGAGAATTGTGACCTCATAAATTTAACCCACGGGAACTCTAATTAGCGGGAATTATGGCCTAGACCCATATGAACTATGATAGGAAATAGTTATGACTGACAGTATGACCATGGGAATATTGAGAACTTTGACCCATGAGATCTCTAACTAGCATGAACTATGACCAAAGGAAATGTATCCAACAATGATCAGGAACTCTAACCCAAGGGAACTCTAGCCAACAGGAACTTTGACCTAGAAGAACTATAACCAATGAGAATTATGACCACATGAACTCTAACCCAATAGAAACCCAATAGGAGATCTATGACCTATAGCCTCAAAAACTTTGCAGATATGAACTCTAACTAATAGGAACCATGACCACAAGAAATATGACCTAGAGGAACTATAGCCAACATGAAATACGATTGATAACAACTATGGTCACATAAACTGTCACCTTAGGAACTCTGAACTAGAGATCAACAGGAACTATGACCTCAAGAACTTTGACCTAGATACCAGTGGGAACTATGGCCTCAAGAACTCTGACCCATAGGAACTTTTGACTCAAAGGAGATCTAACAAACAGGAACCTATACCCAAAGGAAATATGACCACTTGAAACATGACCTTAAGAACCTAAACCCATAGAAACTATGACCTTGAGAACTCTGAGCCGGATGATGGGAGCTATGAACACATAAACTATGAGCTCGAGAGCTATGACCACGAGAACTATCACCTCAATAATTATGAACAATAGGAGCTATGACCAAAATGACTATGACCTTCGAAACAATGATACAAAAGATCTCTAACCCACATGAACTATGACCTCTAGAGTTGTTAGCCAACATGGTCTATGACCTTGGGAACTTTGACCAAGAACTATGACTACAAGAATGATGACTTTAGAAACCTAAACCCACTAGAACTATTACTTAGACCCATAGGAGTTAAGACTAATACCCATGGGAACTATTGCCACAATGACTATGACCTTAACATCCTAAACCGACTAGAATTCTAATATGTTGATCTCATTAATGTAGGAGAAACAACCTTTACACTATACAACAGACACATGTAGATAATGTTTTATGAGCTTGAATTCTTAGAACACAAGTTGATTTGATCTGAAGTATCCTTCCATGACTCATGAGAGGTTCGACTTCATCCCATTCCTTCTGGATCCAAGAAAAATGCATTGTTTTTGCCATCAGTAAGTGATGCAACAACATGAAATTCCTTAGATCCGATGGAGGTTTGCGCACAAGGAAAAATTGTAAATTTGGATGATTATACCTCCTACAAAAAACTTGGATATTTGGCCAATTAGACTTCCTTTAAATAAATTTGATTTTACAAGGCCAAAGAGAGGTCAGTGAGCAACCACTAAAAAAATTTCTTGTCCGTAGGTGAACCAAATTTTGATAAACCATTGACTAATGGTTAATACAATATTTGTTTAGATGGTATGTTGTAGGAATGAATGATAGTACGAGAAATAAATCGATTTTCTAATATCCACAATAGGTCAATCCCAATCCACATTATTGGGCCTAGGGACAGAAAGGTAGAATTCATTTAGAATTATTCCTAAGTATGGAAAAGAGCAGAAGAGGAAGAAGGAGTTGCGATAGAAGCAACGAAAAAAAAACAAGAAGATAAAGGAAGCTACGACAGACGCGGTGAAAGGATGGAAGAAGAAGGATGAGGTGCAACAGAAGAGGAAGCCATGACAAAAGGAAGGAGTGTGAAAGAATAATAGTATCAAAAGGTGTGCAAGTAGAATAACAACTATAAAATGATAGTAAGGCATAATGGTTAGAAAGTGACAGGCCCTAAAGATCGTGGGTACGAGGTCGAATAAAACAGGTCAAATCCGCACATATGAAGGTATCTTTGTAAATCAGGCCATTAGTGCGTTCTGTTAGGTGTTACTATAATAGGAAAGATAGCCTTTTGGATAGATATAGGAAGTTGGTTGAGAAAGCGACAGGCAACGAGTTTGTAATGAGTCTGTAATAAGTCTATAAAAGAAGGAACCCAAGCTATATGCGGGTTAGACGTTAGTAGACTCTAGTTAGACTCTCATTGTAGCTTTTGGACTGTTGATAGCTCTATACTGTTTTTTGTTGGTATTGTTGAGTGCATACAAGTTGAAGGATCTGCAGCTGAGTGCATAGAAGAGTAGGAAAGGTTGAGTCGATCCAGGATGTGTGCAGATCATTAGTAGAGTTGAGTAGGAAGAGCAGAGAGAATATCAGAGAGCATGAGAGGAAGGAAGAGTCTTTAAATATAGTGAAGAAGATCTAGAATAGAGTCTGGAGCTTAGTGCGCAGATGAAAGAAGCATATATTTCCTCATGCCAGATGAAGAGCACCTTTGTTGTTATTACCCGGATCAGTTTCCACGTTATATTCTGTGTATATCTGTGAATGATGAATGTGTTCGAGTTATCTGTGTAATAGTTACACTAAATGAATGATTGTATATCTGCTTATAAATTAATAGATGTATATCAGTCGCATTATATCAGTTGAATACGATCATGTTGCATAGATATTGTTGATATAATAACTTGCATAAGAGAAGTGGGTCGCAGTCTGACTATTCACAATGCGCATAAATAATCCAACCACAGACTTTGTTGAGAACCTTGGTAAAGGGAAAAGGTACCAAAAATTCCCTCACCCAACTGTGGAAACGTCGTTATGGAAGTTACCCATTCGATAGGGATATCTTAGGTGAGATTGCATATGCGTCGCAGGTGTTGTCGACTAAGCTCTGGTTTGTCGGGCTGGTATCTTGGGCTTTGTTGAGTTGAATAGAAGGCACTGAACCTGGGTTAGGATCCTTGGAGGAGGGAGAAAATCCAACAAATGGTTCCGTTGTCGGGACCCAAATAATTGTGGTGAGGGATATGTTGTGGGAACCCACAAAACCTGAGATCCAAGATTGGGTGGATTTCAAAGCATTAGAATTCGTACGAGAAGAAAGTGAAGGATCTCAGTGAAACACAATGGATTGGTTGTCAGTACATATATATAGAAGAAGTTTGTATAGGGGAAGAGTGTTTGTATAGGGACTAGTGTAGGAAGAGCGTTTGTATATCTAGAGAAGTTTCTTCAGTTTAAAATAGGAATGAACCATGGATCCTCCCCTCACAAGTTGAACTTAATGTGCCCTTATCTACATCAAAAGTGGCTTATCAAGCTACATATGATGTTGTTGTTGATTCCATCTCAACTCCTTATGTCTCAGAGGATCCATATGAAGCATATTTGCTCGCATAGGCAGTGAACTCGACATACTCATACGATTTCTTGGATATATTATTACCATAATATGAAGCCATTTTGGAGGCCATAATAGGACTAGACAAACTTTGAGAAGATCTACATCATAAGTCCTATTTCCTGCTCGAACTAAGCAGAATATAAAATTCTAAGTTTCATGTGAGACTCGATGAAGGTGTTGATCAACCCTTGAACTCCCTACCTAAAGTAGGGGTGTTCGCCGAGGGGAATATGGCAAAGATTTCCACAACAATACCGACCAACATCTCCACCAAACTTGGAATCGTGGAAAATTTTTACAATGGAGCAAACTCTTCGCCTGAAGAGATTGTCATTTACACAGCCCTTTTCAAGGAATTCTGCAATTTGTTTGCCTAGTATTACAAGGAGATGTCGGGCATATACCTGTCTATTATTGAACACGAGATAAGGACATATCCCAACGTTAAACTTGTTCGAAAAAAAATACATCTTGTTAACCCTCGCAAAGCAGCGGTTGTAAAAGATGAACTTGAAAAGTTGTTGAAAGTCCGATTTATATACCCTATTTCATTGACACAATGGGTATCCAATCCAATTCAAGTAGACAATAAACAATGAATTATATGTGTTTGCATAGATTTCAGAGATTTAAACAAAGTGTTTCCTAAGGACAACTACCCTGCACCATTTATTGACTAGATAATTGACACGTGTGTAGAAAGTGAAGTCTTTTATTTTATGGATGGTTTCTTGGAATATAATCATATCCAAATCAAACCTGAAGACTAGCATAAGACCGCTTTTATTTTCCCTTGGGGTACTTTTGCATACAAGAAAATGTCTTTTGTCTGAAAAATATTGGAGCCACTTTTCAAGGGAAAATGAATTCCACCTTCCACGACATTAAAAGCATATCGTCGAACCCTACTTAGATGATCTTCCGTCACATTCTTGAAAAAGAAAAGATCACCCGAATCATCTATGGTTAGTATTCGAAAGATATCGACACTACAAGATTCATTTAAATCCCCATAAATGTGTATTTTTTGTCGAATTGGTACGTTTGTTGTGTTTCATTGTGTCCAACAAGGGCATCAAGGTCTATCCCTTAAAATTTGAAGTAATTATCAATCTGCCTCCTCCTCGAACCAAAAGAAAAATTTAGAATCTGCACGGAAAATCTAACTTTCTTAGGTTATTTATAGTCAATTATGCCAAGATCACTAAAGGCTTCATGTGTCTGCTTAAGAAAGACACTCCATTTCTATGGGATGAATCCGCACAACAGTCATTCTAGGCACTTGAAAAGGCATCATTGTCAACTCCTTTATTGTGCCCGCCAGACTACACTAAAGACTTTATATTGTATATGGACGCATCATATTCTACAGTTGGCGTAGTCTTGGTTCAGGAAGATGATCAGCTCCAAGAGCATGTCATCTACTATCTTAGTCGATATTTGGCAGGTTGTGAACTTCATTACTCACATGTCGAGAAATTGGCACTAGCAAAGGTGTACATCGTTCAAAGGTTGCATCACTATATCTTATTACAAATAACCACTATGGTTACAGATGTGAATCCTTTCCAGTATTTTATCCCGATGAATATAATCGAGGGAAAATTCAACAAGTGGATCATCATACTCTAAGAGTTTGACCTCAATTTTCAATCCTCCAATTCCAAAAATTCCTCGGTGTTCATAGAGCTTATATATGAGTTCCCTAGTAACAAAAGTATTGTGATGGGAGATGAATAACTCCCAGATGAACACATCTTCTTGATCTTAGCCTCACATCCTTGTTATGGAGATATCTTGATATATATTCAAACTCTAAAGTTTCCAACGATCATCGATCAACCGCTCGATAAAAGCAAGCCTCTAACCAATAGTCGACCATACTCGACCAAACGCAATTGATGGATAGTTATCAAGTACAATTGACGACCCATCGACCGGAAGAAAAAAAATAGTTATAAATTGGCAATGATATACTTTCTCTAATATATTCTTGTTATATGGATTCATCTTAAGATTTATAAATGTAAATGGATTCTCATTTTATAAATATACACATGAAGGATACCATTGGAAGTTAATGGAGTCATAAAGTTGAAAAACTAGTATCTATGTATTGAGTCTATTAAAGTTAATGTGTCTGTATTTTTGGCTTCTGGATGACCCACTCGACATCTTATTGACTTCAGGTGATGCTTATTTCAATGAAATTTGTAAATTCTAGTCTCATCGAGTCCGTACATCAGTCGAGTTATGGTTAAATTTGGTATATCCTTCATGTATTTCCATTCTGCATTCCAAAGAACTTGAAAATCTTGTACATCCATGATGAATCATGATTGACTAAAAGCAAAGAAAAGGCTAAGAGAAAAAAAATACAACATTCTCAGCATATCTTGAGTACCAACTTGTAGGCCTCATAATCCCCCCCAATGACAATAATAGACTACAACATTCAAGCATCAGATATCATACATCCACATTGAAAAGAGCTCCAATGAGATATAAATGCTAATGTGCTTAAACCCCCCAGTACGTGAAAATGCACAATTGTTCCTAAGTTTTAGCCTCATAAATTTGAAGGAAAAAAAATGGCATGAAGGAGAAGCAGTATGAGATGAGCCTGAGACGATCACTTACTGCAGTATAGGCACGATAAATAAAGAGAGTTGCAGCAATAGAGAGCTAAAAAAATCCCATTGTTGGGTTGGGAAAAAGTGTTGTGAGACTCACTGGTTGCAAGCCCATTGTCAGGTTGAAGTCCGAGGATTCAGAGTAATGAGTCACAATTGAACCTTGTAAACGTACCCCTTCCTATCTAGCTACCATTTATTGCATCTGATTTACTAATTTAGTCCAATATGTATGGTCGTGGTACAATAAGGAGACTTTTGTTGGAGAAGGGACTTTGGATGTTGTTGCATACCCGTCTTCGAGACAAAGAAAAGTGTAATACTCATTGATTTATCCGCTAGACATATTATTGTTGTTGTTGTGTTGGACATAGTGGCACAAGGTGCGTGGACTATGGTTTGCACATTATTATTATTTTTATTATGTTGAACTTATAAAATAATTAATAAAATAAAAACAACAAGACGACTGATGTCACGAAAGAGAGTATGAGGAAACATGATGTTACGAGCAAGGGTTTGTGGAAAAGTGTTTACCTATGTGTGTTGAACCTATGTTAATGTTTTACACCCTTTTTTGTACTTGATGGAACCTCTTGGTTATGTACCCTCATGTGTTACAATACTCCTTGGTTTCATTGACCTTGAGATTAATTTCTATTTCAGGATTGGAGTCCCTCTCTAACCTAGTGCAACCTCATGAGTTGGATTAGTGTGCCTCTTGGTGTAACCACTTGATGTGTAACTCCTATGTTATATTTTTGGAATGTAACTCTCATGTTTGTGTCCCTCTCTCTCCCAATTGGAGTTGCTCATGAGGGAATACGATTTGCCTGTGTTGAAAGACACTCCTGTTGTGTTGGTTCATGTTTTTGCTCTAATGCTTGTGTTTGGCACTTGTTGTTTGATTATGATGCTCTTGGTATGAGATCCATGTTGAGTATGTGCCCAGGCTTAGTGAATTTAGAGCCACTGGTATTTTTCTTGGAACCACTAGAATTTTCCTAAATTGGAAGTGTTACTTACCATTGGGTTGTGTCTGGATTATTGTCCTGGAGCCACTGGAATTGTCCTGAGGTGGAAGTAGAGGTCATACTTGTCATTGGGTTGTGGTTGGAATAATTTATTGAGAGAATTTTTTTCTTGTGGCGTCATGGTTTCGGATTGTGGGTGACCATTGCAAATTCATTTTTTTCTTGCATTGTGTCTACGACTGGGTGGGACGTGGCACAGTCGATTCTGGTTGCATCTTTGGAAAAGATCAGTGATTTATCTCGTGTTTATTTAATTTATTTGTATCTGATGTGATTTAATTATAGATTCACATGAACTAACGAGATCTGACGAGTAGGAACTAATGAGTAGGAACTAATGAGTAGGAACTACGCCCTAAACCCGTAGGAACTATGACCAACAAGAGCTCAGAGATCTAACGAGTAGGAATTACGCCCTAAACCCATAGGAACTATGACCAACAAGAGCTATGACTAATAGTAGCTATCACCTTAGGAAATCTGACCCACAAGAACTCTAATCGGCATGAATTATGACCTCATGAACTCTATCTAGCAATAACTATGATTAGGAACTATGACATTGGGAGCTATGACCTCGAGAACTATGACCTCGACTCTAGGAGCTATGACCTATATAATCTATGACCATGTAAACTATGAACTCTTACCCAAAGGAACTTAGGCAACATGAGTTGTGATCAATAATTATGACCACGAGAACTATGACCTCCAGAAATTTGACCCCCAGGGACTCTAGCCAATAATGACTATGACCTCACGAACTTTAGCCAACAATAGCTATAACCTTAGGAACCTACCCATAAGAACTATGACCTACATCCATATTAACTTTGACCAATAAGAGCTATGACTAACATGATCTATGACCATGAGAACTATGGCCTCGGAAATTTGACCCACAGGAACTCTAATTAGCAGGAACTATGGCCTAGACCCATATGAACTATGATAGGCAATAGTTATGACTGACAGTATGACCATGGGAATATTGAGAAATTTGACCCATGAGAACTCTAACTAGCATGAACTATGACCAAAGGAAATGTATCCAACAATGATCAGGAACTCTAACCCAAGGGAACTCTAGCCAACATGAACTTTGACCTAGAAGAACTATAAACAATGGGAATTATGACCACATGAACTCAGCTAACCCAATAGGAGATCTAGATAAAATGACCTATAGCATCATAAAATTTGCAGATATGAACTCTAACTAATAGGAACCATGGCCGCAAGAAATATGACCTAGAGGAACTATAGCCAACATGAAATACGATTGATAACAACTATGGTCACATAAACTGTCACCTTAGGAACTCTGAACTAGAGATCAACAGGAACTATGACCTCAAGAACTTTGACCTAGATACCAGTGGGAACTATGGCCTCAAGAACTCTGACCCATAAGAACTTTTGACTCAAAGGAGATCTAACAAACGAGAACCTATACCCAAAGGAAATATGACCACTTGAAACATGACCTTAAGAACCTAAACCCATAGAAACTATGACCTCGAGAACTATGAGTCGGATGATGGGAGATATGAACACATAAACTATGACCTCGAGAGATATGACCACGAGAACTATCACCTCAAGAATTCTGAACAATAGGAGCTATGACCAAAATGACTATGACCTTCGGAACAATGATACAAAAGAACTCTAACCCACATGAACTATGACCTCTAGAGTTGTTAGCCAACATGGTCTATGACCTTGGGAACTTTGACCAAGAAATATGACTACAGGAATGATGACCTTAGAAACCTAAACCCACTAGAACTATGACTTAGACCCATAGAAATTATAACTAATACCCATGGGAACTATTGCCACAAGGACTACGACTTTAACATCCTAAGCCCACTAGAATTCTAAATATGTCAACCTCATTAATGTAGGAGAAACAACCTTTACACTATGCAACACACACATGTAGATAATTTTTTATGAGCTTGAATTCTTAGAGCACAAGTTGATTTGATCTGAAGTATCCTGTCACGACTCATGAGAGGTTCGACCTCATCCCATTCCTTTTGGATCCAAGAAAAATGCATTGTTTTTGCCATCAATAAATGATGCAACAACATAAAATTCCTTAGATCTGATGGAGGTTTGCGCACAAGGAAAAATTGTAAATTTGGATGATTCTACCTCCTACAAAAAACTTGGATATTTGGCCAATTAGACTTCCTTTAAATCAATTTGATTTTACAAGGCCAAAGAGAGGTCAGTGAGCAACCACAAAGGAATTTTCTTGTATGTAGGTGAACCAAATTTTGATAAACTATTTCCTAATTGTTAATACAATATTTGTTTAGATGGTATGTTGTAGGAATGAATGATAGTAGGAGAAATAAACCGATTTTCTAATATCCACAATAGGTCAATCTCAATCCACAGTATTGGGCCTAGGGAATGAAAGGTAGAAATCATTTAGAATTCTTCCTAAGTATGGAAAAGAGCAGAAGAAGAAGAAGGAGTTGCAATAGAAGCAACGACAAAATATCAAGAAGAGAAAGGAAGCTACGACAGACGCAGTGAAAGGATGGAAGAAGAAGGACGACACCCAACAGAAAAGGAAGTTACGCCAGAAGAGGAAGCCATGACAGAAGGAAGGAGTGCGACATAATAGCAGTATCAAAAGGTGTGCACGTAGCATAACAACTGTAAAATGATAGTAAGGCATAATGGTCAGAAAGCGACAGGCCTTAAATATCGTGGGTACGAGGTCGAATAAAACCAGTCGAATCTGCATGTATGAAGGCATTTTTGTAAGTAAGGTCGTTAGTGCGTCCTATTAGGTGTTACTAGAATAGGAAAGACAACCTTTTGGCTAGATATAGGAAGTTGCTTGAGCAAGCGACAAGCAATGAGTCTGTAATGAGTATGTAATAAGTATATAAAAGAAGGAACCCAAGTTATATGTGGGTTAGATGTTAGTAGACTCTAGTTAGACTCTCATTGTAGCTTTTGGACTATTGATAGCTCTGTATTGTTTTTTGTTGGTATTGTTGAGTGCATACGAGTTGAAGGATCTGCAACTGAGTGCACAGAAGAGTAGGAAAGGTTGAGTTGAAGGATCTGCAGCTGAGTGCACAGATCATTAGTAGAGCTGAGTAGGAAGAGCAGAGAGAAGATCAGAGAGCATGAGAGGAAGGAAGAGTCTTTAAAGATAGTGAAGAAGATATAGAATAGAGTTTGCAGCTTAGTGCACAAACAAAAGATGCATATATTTCCTCGTGCCAGATGAAGAGCACCTTTGTTATTTTTTCCCGGATCGGTTTCCACGTTATATTCTATGTATATGTGTGAATGATGAATGTGTTCTGGTTATCTGCGTAATAGTTACACTGAATGAATGATTGTATATTTACTTATAAATGAATAGATGTATATCAGTCACATTATATTAGTTGAATACGATCATGCTGCATAGATATTGTTGATATAATAAGTTGCATAAGATAAATTGGTCACAGTCTGGCTATTCACAATGCACATAAATAATCCAACCACGGACTTTGTTGAGAACCTTAGTAAAGGGAAAAGGTACTAGAAATTCCCTCACCCAACTGTGGAAATGTCGTTATGGCAGTTACCCATTCAAGAGAGATATATTAGGTGAGATTGCATATGTGTCGCAGGTACTGCTGACTAAGCTCTGCTTTGTCGAGCCAATATCTTGGGCTTTGTTGAGCTGAATAGAAGGCACTAAACCTGGGTCAGGATCCTTGGAGGAGGAAGAAAATCCAACAAATAGTTCCGTTGTCGGGACCCAAATAATTGTGGTGAGGGATATGTTGTGGGAACCCACAAAACCTGAGATCCAAGATTGGGTGTATTTCAAAGCATTAGAATTCGTACGAGAAGAAAGTGAAGGATCTCAATGAAACCCAATGGATTGGTTGGGTCGATACATATATATATATATATAGACATCCACAAGATTTTATTTTCCTAGTTTCCCATTGTGTTGCATGAGTGGTTATCTAAGTTAGCAAACCAACAAAGAAATTTGCAAGGAGGAGAACCAAAGGAGTGGAATCTTCAGTTGATTAAGCGACTGGAAGGAGAAAGCAACCCTGTGTCGAAGGCTATGGATTTTTGGATATACAGTATCTTGGAGGTATACATTACTGTGTTTGTTGTTGACACAATAACCTCATACAATGAGGAAGACCAGAAAGTTTTTCAAGGTACACGCGGTAGATATTTGTCTTCTTTAAAGACATGGATAAAAATGTTTGTCTCTGAAAAAGGAATTCTACGAATGTGACAAGACTGTGTACAAAAAGAGTGGGTATGTCACAGCAGAAATCTGTGGAAAATGACGCACCCTGAATTTAAATGTTCCTAGGAGATAGGGGAATTGAACTAGAGTCTGGCTATTTAAGAAGTCGAAGAAGATTTAGATCTGGCAAGCGAAGAAAGACTCTGTTAGGTAGAGGGAGTTGCAACACGAACATAGAAGAAGAAGGCTATGATTTTGCGTCATACTTCGACGAAGGGTCTTGTGACGAAGAAGAAGTGTATCAACCAATCTCTAAAGGAGACGAAGAGTCAGAAGAGTTGATTGAAGCTCCATATCGAGAACGTGGTTACAATTTGCCTACAACACCACAAACATTGTCAAAGGTAAGATCTAGAGACTTGTCTCCAAGTGCATTGTAAATACAAGTAGTACTAATGTTGTAAATAGAGGACAAGGGAGTTCGTTTAGCCAAAATTTTGTTCCGACTATACAAGCAGTAAATACAATGGTTGGAGCTTACATCAAGCTACCAATATTCAATGGAAATGGGTTGGAGGACCTATAACAACATCGATTTCTTTGTGAAGTTTTGTGGACTCTACGACAGATTCAAGATGAGAATATCAAGAAAACACAGATGATCATGACTCTGCAAGGTTGTGCGCTTGACTAATACATGAAATTTTCTATAGTGTCAGTAGGAGTTGTCCAAAAAACACTCTGCGAAATTCGAATGGGAATGATAGACGAGTTTAAGAAGTCAAATTCTGAATCACAATATATTACTGAGATCTAACAAATTAAGCAGCTATCGACACAGTCTATTTGGAACTTCGACTATATATTTAAAACATTAATGGCCAAAGTAAGCTTCTAGATGTCAAGTGTACATCATAAGGAGTGGTTCATCGTCACCTTATTTTTACACATTTGAACCCCGTTGATGCAACAAAAGATTGCGTCATAGATAGAAGCTTTGGAGATAACAATGAAGCTAGAATCCTCGCCAGTTGGAGACAACGACATAAGAATGATGCAAATCCAGTCATAGCTGGCCAACCTTACAGTGTAGCTCCAGGACATTAAGAGAGGCAAGGAAGTTCAATAAGAACTATGGTGTACAAGATGCAGAACAAATGGACACCATAAATACAATTACCCGACGCTCATGAAATACGTCGTAGCAAGAGTGTTAAACCCGATAAACACCTAAGGGATGCCTTGGTGTTGAATATTCCAAACTAGGGGCCACAAGTCCAAAGAATGCCTATATTTACATAATATTGTAAGTGCACCAGCTAGTTTGTACCGTAAATTTTGTATATGAGTAGGCCATGATGAAAAAGACTACAGATCACTTCAACTGTTGTAGGAAAAGACAATGGATACCTACTTAATGAAAAATGATGAGCAGATGCACGCTGAACGGGCATAGCCTCAGTATCTGTCTACTCAATATCCACCGCTGCAATATCAACAACCATAGTATCCTCAGGCACAATACCAAAAAAATCAGTATCCACAACAACAACAATACCCTTAGCAAAGGGGTGATGGAAATTTTTGAGGACGAGGACAACAAAAAGGAGGAGGAGGATTTGGTCGTGGAAGAGGACAAGTCATATGTTATAACTGTGGGAAGCCATGACATTTTTCCCGAGGTTTCCAAAGTACTACAAAAACTTGTACATATTGTAAATATTTTTATCACATTGTTGAACAGTGTCTGCAACTAATTGAAAAATGGCAAGCTCAAACTGTCATAAATCTCAATCCAGTGCAGAATCATAATCCAAACCCCAACCAAAACATTCAGATGATTTATGTCGAGTCGAAAGAACCTCACATTGTGGTGCTTACAAGAGGAGGTGCTGCGACAGGTGCATACCAGAATACACAACATGGATAACCGTAGGTAATACCCATGACACAAAACAAAGCCCTGCTAGATGTCCATAAGGAGAAATAAGTCTTCTTGAATGTGCGACTAGAGTTTGCTAATGCTAATCAACCGTCGACATCTGGACAAATCAAGACCATGCCCGAATGATTTGAACAACTAATCAGAAAGCAACCAATGAAAAAGGTTAGTAAGCTTAAAGAATTTTTTAAAAGTTGTTTAGCACTAATCAATAATAAAGATGATGTTGTAGAACTGAAAACATTGATAGAAGAAACTCCAGACGACCTGTGACCTGGAAAAATAGTTAACCATACCGAGAAAAGATTAAAAACAGGCCAATAACTGTGAATGACTGTGTAGATAGGAGACTATGATATGGATTATATCATATTCGATTTGGGCTCGGATGTTAACATTTTGACAAGACAAACATGGGAGAGCATGAAAAAATCGTGACTGGACTGGTCTCCCATTCAACTAAGGCTTGCGAACCTGTCGAAGGTTCTACCAATTGATAGATTAACTCAAGTACCTGTAGAAGTCGAAAGCTTAAGAACATATGTAGACTTTGAAGTAATCGACATCATCGATGACACAAATCTATGCCATGAACTTCTAGGAATCGACTGGGCGATAGACAACCAAACCATTATAAATGTCAAGAAAATGATCTTATCATTTGAAGATTCTAAATTAAGGGTGGTTGTGCCAATCAATCCGCTTGAAGGGAAGATATATGTCGAGCCTGTAAACAGTGAAGGTCAAGGCAATTACCTAGATCAGTTGTATGATATCATGTCTTCAAGAGAAGATTATATAATCCAACAAATGATGGAAAACTAAGTTGGTGAAGTGTAAGTTCTTGCACATCTTATTCAAGTGATACCCTGGAAAATTGGCAGAACAGGTTACATGAAGTCTCCATGAGAAGATGCGTAAGAATCACAAGATCTGTCCGAAGGGTAGGAGCCAAAGAAAGCGATCTGCCTACATATGAAAGGTTACCCAACCTTGCGTATTTTCTGGTGGATTTTGAAGAAAAAGTTAAAGAATTGCAGTGATTGTTTTCCTTGGACTTTGTGCTAAAAGCTACACCCGTTATATGGTGGGTTGCACATAAACAATCTATCTCTGAATGGCCACTATGTAGAATATTAATGGAGATCATATTTAGAGAACAAATAAGTTATTTTGATCAGAAGTATACAGGACTAACAAATCCTGTGGAGCATATTGAGCATTGTCGCAGGAAATGGAAAGAATATCCGGGACAGGAGTGGGTTCATCGATTTATCCACACATTGGAAATGGTACCAAGAAATTGGTACACATCAGTGGAGCTATGAACAGGAACTGTCGAATGGGAAAGTTTAGCTACAAGCTTCACCCAGACATTTGAGTTCACAAGTGAACATCCGACAGTTGATTCTGCGATACAAATAATGAGGGAAAAGATATTTGAAGCAATCCTAGTTGCAGCTACCAATTACCATCAATGTAGCATGTCAATTCGCCATAGGATGAATTGTTACAATATTACAGGAGAACTAGATGATGATGATCTGCTTGAGATAAACATACCTGATTCAGAAGGTATGCATGTAGTGGAAGGAGTTGGTATGTCTAGTGACCAATTCCTAAGTCCACTCAAGATCAAGAAAGTAAATGCTAGCTCGTCTGAAGACCCAAAATTTCCCAATATTGGAGACTACTGGGACGATGAAACCATGGGAAACATCACTGACTTACTACATGAATTTCAGGATTTGTTCCCTAACAAATTTTATGAGATGAAAGGCATAGTCGGGGACCTTGGTGAAATGGAGATACCTTTGAAGCCCGATGCAAAGTCAGTGAAGCAATGGCCGTACAGATTAAACTCGTGCTACAAAGAAAAAGTTAAAGCTGAATTGGACCAAATGCTAGAGGTAGGTGTCATAGAACCTGTTGAAGAATCAGAATGGATCAGTCCAATTGTAGTGCGTGACAAGAAAACTTTAGGTGAAGTAAGGACTTTTGTTGCCTTGAGAAAATTATATGATGCCTGGATACATGATCCATTCCTAATGCCATTCATAGATGAGTATTGGAAAATGTCAGAGGACAAGAAATGTATTCATTCACTCATGGATTTTCGAGCTGCCATCAGATAAAAATTGCAAAGGAGGACCTACACAAGACCACCTTTACGACGAAGTGGGGATGCTATCAGTACACGGTAATGCCCTTTGGAATCAAGAATGCACCTACAATTTTTTCTAGAATCATAGTTGTTGCGTTTAAAAATTTTATACATAAATTTCTTGAATTCTATTTTGATGACTAGACAGTATTTGGTCTTGTAAAAGACCATATTGAGAGCCTCAGAATGATGTTGGAATACTGTCGCCAATATCAAATTTCCTTAAACTCGAAAAATTGTATTTTCCGTGCACCTTTTGGAGCTCTCTTAGGCCATGTGGTCTATCGCTACGGAATTTTGGTTCATCCAGCCAAAATTTCCATCATCCTTGACTTACCACCACCTACCATGGTTAAGCAGTTAAGATCAACATTAGGACATAAAGGATACTACAAAAAGTTTATTAAGGGATACGCGGAGGTGACTTCCCTGATGGAGAGACTGCTGAAAAAAGACACTAAGTTTCAGTGGACAGACGGATGTCAAGAGAGTCTAGACAATTTGAAGAACAAGATGGCTACTACACCAATACTTGTATTTCCATACTGGAAAAAAGAATTCCATGTTCATGTTGATGCATCGTCTATTGCGCTTGGCTTGGTATTGACGCAGCCAGGGGAAGGATCGATTGATCACCCCATTGATTTTGCTAGCAGAAAGTTATTAAATGCAAAGAAAAATTACACCACAATGGAAAGGGAAGGGATAGAGATGGTGTATGTGCTGCAAAAATTTAGACATTATTTGTTGGGTGGACATTTCAAGATGTACACTGATCATTCTACGCTAAAATATTTGGTCAATAAGCCAGTGTTTGGGGGGGAGATCTACTGGTGGATTCTCCTCTTCTAGGAATTTAATTTTGAGATGATTGTTAAACAGGGTAGGTTGAATCTGGGACCATACCACCTGTCAAGAATTGAAAGTGGAGAAGAACCTACTAGTCTGGAAGATAATCTCCCTGATGTGCAATTGTTTGTGATAACCATGTTTGATGATCATTATAAAGATATCATACATTTTCTGATTAGAGGTTATCCACCTACTGAGTTTACCATGGCTCAAAATAAACAGTTAGTAGTATGAGCCGCATATTTCTAGTTGATTGTTGGACACTTGTACAAACTAGGCCTTGATGAGATACTTCAAAAATGTGTTTTGGAGCATGAGTTCCCAGTGATATTAAGTGAAGCACATGTTGGTGTCACATGAGGCCATTATGTAGGAAAGGCGACTGTGAGAAAGATTTTGCAAGCAGGGCTATGGTGGGCCACCATGCATGCGGACGCTTGAGATTATTGTTGAAGCTACGATATTTGTCAAAGAATTGGAAGCCATCCCAAAGGGATGAAATGCTATTGGTACCACAAATCACACTCCATGCATTCGATAATGTGTTGTTGACTTTGTAGGACCTATCAGTCTAGTAGGAAAGCACATCGGAGCAAGGTATATTATCATTACGACTGATTACCTGACCAGATGGGCAGAAGCTGCGCTAGTAAAGGACTGCATTGTTGCGACAACCGCCAAGTTCTTATTTGAAAACATCATGGAAAGGTTCGGTTTCCCAAAGATTTTCATCAATGATCAAGGTACGCACTTTGTAAACCAATTAAATGCAGAAATAATTGATGAATTCCATATACAACATAGAAGAACAACTCCATATCACCCTAAAGCAAATGGAGATATTGAAGCATTTAACAAGATTATGGAAAATGGGCTAACAAAGGTCTACAATGCGCGAAGGGATGATCGGGATCAAGAAATCTCTGTAGTGCTATGGGCATATCGCACAACATGTAAGAAGTTAACAGGCCAGACACCATTTAGGTTGGTATATGGACAAGAAGTTGCCATTCCTATGGAATATATTGTACCAAGTTAGAGTTGATGCGATCACATAAATGACAAATGTTGATGCTGTAGAAGGAAGACTGCTTCAACTAATCCTCTTAGAGGAAGAACACTTTATCGCGGGATTTCACCCGAATGTAGAAAAGCAAAGGAAAAAGGTATGACATGATAAACACATTAATAGAAAACATTTTGAAGTTGGAGGTCTTGTTCTTGGGTACGACAATAGAATTTTCAAGCATCTGGGAAAGCTGAAAAGACATTAGTTAGGGCCATATATCGTTAAGGAAATCATTGATGGAGGAGCAGTTAAGTTGGAGAAATTATATGAGACAGAGGTCAGAGGGCTCATCAATGGGAGCCAACTGAAGCCATATTTTGGTAACTGCGACTAGGTCGCATTATCATTCAATATATATATATATATATATATATATATATGGTAGTCCTTGATACCTAACATTAAGGATGTATTATCATGGTGTTTATTCTTGGCAACATAGAAACATTACCTTATCCATCGAGGTAACTCATTTGGATTCAAAACATGTCATGTTTCCTACCATGACAAGACTCTTTATTCACCTTTACTTGTTGATTCTTTATTTCAATATTTGGCAAAGAGCGCATTTTAGAGATTTTGAGACCTCTGTTGTTTGTCTTTCATAATCATGTCATGCACTCGGATCGACTCAATTTTTCTAACAATATCAATTTTGTAGACTTGATTTCAACATGAAAAAACAAGAAAGAGTCATGTGTTTCTACAATGCTTAATGTACCTCCTTTAGTAATGATATAACATGGCGTGCATTCTTACTAATATTGGGGCAATTTCTTTTTAAACAATTATGTTGGCGCCATTGTGATAGGTCCAAACCTCTTGGATTTGGAGTGAAGTAAATTTGTTTTATTTATTTAGTAATAGTGGGAATAGATGAACATGCACTTGTATGAATTTCCAAGTGTTACAAAATCACATTGATAATAGTTAAAAAAATTATAACGATACAAGGAACAATTCAATTATGTTTTCATCTTAGTATGTGTAGCTTCGAGTTTTTTTTTAAGCAATTAATGTTTCTATTTTTTGTTCCTAGATAGCATAGAATTTTCTTTTGTGATTGAAAGAAAAACAATTTTCTTTCTATTTAGTTGTAGATTATTAACCATTTGGTTTCCCATTTTAGCATTTTAGCGATCTTATTTTATATTCAATTAAGTGACTTGTATCGGGATTTTTCTATTTAAGGAAAATACCCAAAACTTCACATAATCATAGAAGATAAAAGTTAGATTGTGTTTTTTTTTTTCTATAATAATTTTTTTTAATTTAATTTAATTTTTTAACAACACTAAAATAATCCCCTCGCATTGACCTTACAACTTAAACAAATTAAAATTAAAATCTAGAAACACAGATGAGGGTAAATACTCCATAAGGGCCAAAAAGAGTTCAATTAAAAAAAAATGCGTAGCATTAACCTGCCTCGTCTCTAAACTCTGGTACATATCCCATTTTTCATTTTCCTAGCAAGTGTATTTTTTGTGTTTGTGCCAAATCTATCCATTCTTCGCATCTATTGGAAGGAAGGAGAATTTGGACACACAATGCAAGGAAAGTTAAGTGGTTATATATTCTTACAACTAAGGTTTTCATTCATGTATTCAACAAATACGAGAATTAAAATTTTCTCAAAAGATTGTGCCATCTATTGACAAGGTTTGCAATAATATTATATAAAAAATGGGCTAAAAATGAGCATCTAACGTGACTTACTAAATTTAAGTAATGTGCACCCATAATTCTAGTTAATAGAACAAAACAAAGAATGATAGTTTTTTTTTTAAATTTTATATTTTGTATGAAATATGGAATAAATGGTGATAATCCTAATCTTTGTGAAATATGTCGCAACATTAGTAGTTCATCGACACGTTTTGAAAAGAGCCCACAACCATCATATTTATGTGTTATCTCAAATCTTTACAATCCTCATCGTTGATAGTATCGACGAGATTTCAAAGATTTGAAAAATTTAGTGCGAAACTAATATCAACGTTGATACAAAACTTTCTAATCAAATTTCGAAGAATTCCCCGATAAAACTATCAATCAAGTTTTACATGTTCACCAAGTTAATCTTTTTGAGTTTGACCGAAAAGTAATCGACATGTTTGAAAAACTTGACAATGTATAGTTTCATAAAATTGTCGACAATGTTATTGATGTCATCGTGAAATGTGTTGAGGATAATCTTTAAATGTTTTGTTGATAACTTATTGGCATCATTGTAGAAATCAGAGTGAAATCTTTCAAGGATGCGTCAATCGTGCTATCGGTAAAGTTACACAAGTTTAAATTCAAATCTATGACCACGAATATTGATAGTGTGTTGGTGTAGTTAATAATATTGGGATTTTGAAATTGTTGAGAAAGTTACCGATGATGTACTATTTCAAAACCTATAAACTTATCTTTCAAAAAGATGTTGAAAGTGTTATCAACGAGATTTTAAAACATTGAAACCAAATCTTCTAGCAAATCGCCAATAGTGTTATAGACACCTTTTAAAAACTCCAAAAAGCATCTTTACAGGAAACGTCGATGAATGTTTTTGTTGAATCGTGATAAGATCTTTTGGGAAAACGTCGACAGTGTTATCGACCATTTTCTAAAAGATAATTTCTTTTGCATAATTTTGTCATGTTTGTGCCAAATCTATCCCTTCTTCACATTTGAAGGAAGGAAGGAGAAATTGTACACACAATGCAAGGAAAGTTATGTGGTTATATCTTCTTTCAACTAAGGTTTTCATTCATGTATTCAAGAAAGGCCCTTCAGGAAATATGAGAATTGAATTTTCTCATAAGATTGTGCCATCTATTGACAAGGTTTGTGATAGTATTATATAAAAAATGGTCTAAAAAATGGATATCTAATGTGTCCTTACTAAATTTAATTAATGTGCACCCAAAATTCTAGTTTTCCCACTTGATTTGATAGAACAAAACATGCAACAATAGGTTTTTATTATGGAACACGGAATAAATCGCTAAGAATCAATATGACTTCCTTTCCTTACACTAACTCTATCCTTTTGTATTAAGTTCCTTTCTTTCTAGTCTTATAGACCACCAATTTCATCATAAGGGCTAACGATCTACATGAGAATCCCTAACTGACACACAAGGGATAAATTTCATCTCTAAAATTTCTTTAAAAATCTCTTTATTTGCCTTGTGAATATGCCTTGCATCGGCTCTAAATAAACTTGAGATTGGGGTCGACACTAGGAAACTGTTTAGATGATACATTAGGGATATCAATACTAATAGATTCACAATAATAATAGAGAATAATAGAACATCATTCCCTATCACAAGCTCAAAGAAGCAAAAAAAAGTTCAAAACCATACACATGTTCTAAATTTTTATAAAAACGTGTGTTTTGAAATTGTTTATAGAAAACAAAAAAATAGAAACACATAATTTTATTTCAAAAATTTCTAATAATGGAATCGAACTTACTCTTAGTACCCAAATTTTCATGTGGTTACACGTTGTACTTTTGCTAGTTATATCAATCCTTCCTCACCTTGCTCGCCCCGGACCCCAAACAAATCTACGAACGCTACATTGATTACCAACAATATTGAAACGTAGGGGAGGGGTGCCGATTGTAAAATGGGGTTTCGAGCATGCACACTGGAGGTTGGTGAGGTATTGAAGGCGTGTGGTACATGATGAGATTTTGACAGCAAGGCGGCTGTCTATGAAGTGGTCCACAAGAGGTGACAAAATACAATGGTTGCAACAAAATAATTACCATAGTATTTTCAAACAAGTTGCCTCTGCTAAACGGAGCATCAAAAAAGATAGTAAAAAAAATGATCAAATGGTTAACCCTTTAACTAACACCATTTTATAATATTTTCTATTTATAAATTCTTTCGAATCTAAAATTGACTAGCTATTACTTTTTGTCGATGTGCAAGGGAATTAAAACATTAAACACTGAATTTCAACATTGACTACCACAGATTCAACGTCGTTTTAAACAGAATAACTTGCATCACAATAGACCCTTCCGTAAATCCAACTTTACCGTGGTTTTCAGCGTGAAGGCATGTCTTACCAAGTTACCTGTACCGGACAAAAAGGAAAAAATATATTTACACTAGAATTTCATTTAGTTCCTGACTTCCAGAACCCAGCATGGTCTAGTCCTAATATTCAGAGGCATTTTTCAGTCCTCCAACTGTGAGCATGGTCGGAGGGTCCTCGATGCCTTCACTCACCATAAACCCTTGCAAAACTTCATCTGCAATCAATAGAGAATGGCAAATTCATAGAAATTTCAAAACGGTCTCCAAAGTTTCTCGACTCCACGTCTCTGCAAAAGCTGATTTCAAAGGATATGTGGGTGTTCGCCCTATGAAAAACAATCCTGAAGCAATTCTTCTTCGTGCATTGAATGTCATCCAAAAGGGTAATGCCATTGACTGGCTACCCATTCGTAGGTTTGAAGGTCAAGCAACTTCTAGAGCAAGTTGTTCTCGTGCTGCAACGGATTTTAATCGAGAAACTTCATATCAGAACAGTTCTGAAAATGGGTATAACAGTGATCGAGGTAAGCTGAAATGCACATTATTCAATTCATCTTCCAGCCCATTTCAACTTTAAATGCAGGTTTTGAATATTTTAACAGTGGTGTTCGTTCATTAGAAAGTTTGATATTTATTTAGAAATTCTGAAACGTATGGTCATCAAAATTATTAGGTTACAGACACAGTTTAGAATTTGAAATTTGAATCATATCTGTTTAGAATTTGAATGGATTTCCTGTATTCCCCATTTGTTTCTTTGTTTATATTTATTTTCTAGATTTTAAATTTGTATCCATAACTTGAATATTTGGCTTGTTTATTTTTTCCAATTTTCTTTGCTCAGAGAGTTCTTTGAACTTGACAATCTACATTCCTAAAATGAATTTAGTCCCTTTCTTTAGTTATACTTGCTTTTCAAATTTGAAAATTTAGATTCTAAACTTTATTGTTTGATCCATTTTAGTTCCTAAATATTTTGTTTATTTTGATTTTTCAATACTGGTCATGATGTTATAATCTAAGTAAAATGCTTTAGGTGGGTTGTTGAAGAGCATGAGCATAATTGGTTTGGCTACAGCGTCAAGCAAGATTCTGGTAATGTATCCCTTGGATTGAGCTTTGCTCTCTATTACTTCTTTTCCTGTTTTAATTTTTTCAATGGCAACATTTGGTCTCAGCACCCACAATCTGAGCCATGAGCCAGTTTACAACTTAGTTACCAAGTTCAAATTCGAATAAGGTACCACACAGAAAAAATTTCGGATGAAAAAAATTCCAGTACAGAAAATTTCGGGAGTACATCATAAATACTCTGCAATTTTACAAATGCCAAGGGTTTCCTTCTAAAATACTACTTAAATGCCAGTTTATTTTTTCTTAAACACTACTTAAATGCCAGCGTTTTTTTTCTTAAACACTACTTAAATGCCAGCGTTTTTTTTCTTAAACACTACTTAAATGCCAGCAGTTTGACGATACAGTGGATGGCCTTCCTCACAGAACCCAAAGGATACGAGAGCGATCTCTTATTACTGATTTGACATTTCAGTCTCAGTCTTATTACTGCTTGACATTTCAATTCACCCCTGCCGGTCATTCAACAGTCATCAGGGATCAGATTTGAAGAGTATGGTCATATTTCAATTTGAAGGGTTATTTTAGGTTTAATCCTTGTAACACAGGGTAAAATAAACTAATTTTTTCGTTTGAAAAGGAAAAAAACTACGAGGGAAGAAGGTAAAGTATTCAACTGAAATATTATACCCAAAAAAATCTTATTGGTAATCTCACCAAAACAAATACATACAATGATAGTAGTTGTTGTCCTTATCTAGAATACGATGTTATTCTATTCTCCCTCTTAAAGACTTCACCTACTATGATTTTAGCCAAAATTTCAAGCTTTAATACTTCACATCATAATCATGTAAAAATATATACTACATAAAATCTTGATCTTCTACATAAAATCTTGATTTTCTCAGACGTTGAAAAATATTATATTGAAATTTGAAATAAAGGGACACTACATCTAATCTTATAATATAATTGTAGAAACAAATTGAATGTGTGTTATGGTGGTTGTGTTAGATTTTCTCAAACCATGGTAAGTAGACTTTGCACTCAAAGAATTCCAAACCTACTAGATAGATGAACCTTAAAAGCCACTCAAAACCATCTGGTAAGCAGACTCTGCACTCAAAGAATTCCAAACCTACTAGATAGATGAACCTTAAAAGCCACTCAAAACCATAGTAGCAAGATTCGATCGTATTGATACTTCTTTTACGGAAATTCGGGCCATGTTTAAAATACGGCAAATTTTTTCGATATAGTTTGGATACGATACATTCAACAAACTCTTGACCAAATTTTACTATGGCCAATTTATTTATTTTTAAAAACACTCATTTAAAAAAACACATTTGAATTGTTAATTAATTTCTACTACATTATCACGAGTCTTGTATGATGCGAGTTGTAGAATAGTGAATATGAGTCTGCAATATTTAATTAATTTAACTAATTAATCACTGTCATCCTTTTTATGTTCTTTGTCATTTAAAGTTTTATGTTTTTTTATGTAGTCTGCCATTCTAAGTTCTACTTTTTCACTTTTACCATTTACCAAATTAAACAATTTAAAAGATGTGATATGCTATATTTCAAATTTGAGATATATTTCAAGTTGTTTTCAATGAATAATGAATGTATAAGTTTATTTTCTTAAAACTGAAAATGCATGTTTTTGTATTTATAAGATGTCTACTCTCGAATTTTAGCTGTACGTGAATTTTTTGTTACATATTTTTTCTGTATCATATTTGAATTCGTACTCAATTCTTGCAACTATGCTCAAAACTGTTTTTTTAATAATGTTAAGATCTGCAAACACATATTTTAGAAAACATATAACGAAAACTCAGAGGTCTGTCCTAAATGACATCATTGTTATTAAGTAGGAAAACAGAGTTGCAACGTACTTGCTAAATCATTGTTAAAAGCAAAACAGAAACGAAATAGATCGACTGTCGGAGCCTGTTACTGCTTTCTCATTAACTCTGAAGTGAAATCAGCTACAAGAAAAATACAGCAAGCTGGTTGCTGCTGAACTGAAATGAATAAACCTATATCCCTGCTTTCTCTTTTATAAATTAGGAAGAAGAGTAGGTACAATGAATCTGGACACATGCACAACAACATCTTACTAGAAATGATTTAAGGCATGCAAGCATGCATTCTTCTAGAGATCTGCATCCTTATCTGCATGCATATGCCTAATTGAACTTAGACTGACCTACAATTAGAAAACTGCTTTATAATTTGAAACTAACACATGCGACTAAATGTGCTCTTTTCTACTTAACTTAGAAATGACATGCAATCTCCTAGAACTAGACTGACCTACAATTAGAAAACTGCTTAATAATTTGAAACTAACACATGCGACTAAATGTGCTCTCTTCTGCTTAACTTAGAAATGACATGCAATCTCCTAGAACTAGAATCCAAGGAAAGCCTTATTCTATCCTATCTATAGCTGCTGCATGCATGTATGTAAGCACCCTCACTGATGGAAGCCTATAAATAGAGATGTGCTTCCTGTTATTCTATTCTATTGCTGCGCTCTCATCTATAGACCATGATGCTGCATGAAAATCAATGCAGTGCAGATCAGACTGCCACATATGCCTATATGGATCTGTTGTACCTTCTTCTGCAGTACAGGCCTTTTCCAGCACCTCTTTTGCTGAATTGTTCATTGTCCATACCTGCAACTGTATGTTCTTTTGCCATGTGTGCACCCAAAACTTGGATGCACTTTCCAAGGTACAAAAACTAACACTCCCTCTTATTGAAGATGCTTCCTCTATACCCCAAACCTCCCCTTTGCTTGGGCCTGGGTAACATAGTGACCATCAACAAACCTGAAGAAACATGAATTAAGATCATTGCTTCCTTCTTTACTTTGAACTATCTTCAGAATATTCAAGGCGAAAAGCTTTTGTACAAGGAACACTGCATCAACAACCTGGCAGCCTGTAAATTTTCCTTTAATATTCAAACAAGGGCTAAGCAGTTCATGCAAATCTCTACTGATAACCACACATGAATATGTTTTACAGTATGCAACAGAATATAAAACTGAGAAATAAATCACAACATCACATCACAATATTGACACTATTATTTTGGGTATGGAAACCCCCGGAAAAACCCAAGATGGGAAAACCGGTGCAATAGTCAGATATAGATTTTATTATGAGAAAATATGGAATGTTACAATCACTGCAAATTCACCCAAACCTGGCGAATGCAGCTACACGGCAGAATCATTGGGCAAATCCCAGCTAAAACTCAACACTCTCCTGTGTGAGTGTACGACCTAGCTGTACAAAGTTCGGTGATCCTGTTGCTCGCTCCTCCGTCTTCCCAGCTAAATCCTTTGTCTGACTTTCTCTCCCTGTTTGTATCCTGTCTTTGTCGGAATACAAGTGTGTGTGTCCTCTCCACTAATTGATCTCTCTTTTATAACTTTAGGTAAAGCGAAAACCCTAATTTCACTTTCACTTTAACTAGTGTTATACTAAAGTTAATTTAGATCACTTTAATTTATTTTCCAAAGTAAACTTAGGAAAAGTAAATTAAATACAATTGGCTTCCTAATTTAAGTCTTTTGCATGCAAGAACACATGCATGCAAGAAGACCTTCCTTGTTGCTGCTAGTTTAACACCCCCTCTCAACGAGGAATGGATTCGGTAGCAACCCCAACTTATCCTTGAACTTCACAAAACTTTGTCTACAAAGTGCCTTGGTGAAAATGTCTGCCACCTGCGCATCTGTCTGTATGTACTCCAACCGAATGGCTCTCTTCTGAACACAATCTATCAAGAAGTGGTACCTGATGTCTATGTGTTTGCTTCGGTCATGGAACACTGGATTCTCAGATAGCCTTGTCACAGTGAACTACTGTAGCCTCTAGCTCACACTCGAATAACCCTGCAAGTAACTTCCTCAGCCACATACTCTCACAAGCAGCCATGCTGGATGCCATGTACTCGGCCTTTGCTGAGCTCAATGCAACTGACTTCTGCTTCCTGTTGAACCAAGGGACAACCCCTGATCCAATGCTGAAGCAGCAACTTGAAGTACTCTTCTGGTCCTCTACACATCCTGCCCAGTCAACATCTGTGAAACTTGCTAATTGCACACTCTCCCTGTGCTCATAAACCAATCCATACTCCACTGTACCTTTGATGTAGCAAAGTATGTGCTTTGTAGTCGTCCAATGCACTCTCCGAGGGTCCACCATGAATTGACTCAAAGAGTTGACTGCAAAGCTGATGTCTGGTCGAGTATTGACCAAATACATAAGCGATCTGATAAGCTGACGATACAAGGTAGGATCAAATCCGTCTGACCCTGGGGCATCAATCTTCCTCCGGTTGGAAACTAAAGGTATGGCCGGATTGCAGTCCTCCATCCCGAATCTCTTCAGGATCTCTACTGCATACTTTCCCTATCCAATGAAGAAGCATCCATCTCTCTGCCAAACCTCCAAGCCCAAAAAGTAACACATCAGCCCAAGGTCTTTCATCTCAAACTCCACTGCAAGATTGGACTTGCAGTCTCCAATCAGCCTCTCATCTCCTGTCAAAAAGAGATCATCAACATACAGGACCAGTATGAGAGGCACCTCACTTGTCAAGAAGTACAGGTTGTGGTAAGCCTCACTTCGCTGAATTCCCATCTCCCGTAGATAGCTGTCAATCCTCGAGTACCATGCTCGAGGTGCCTGCTTGAGCTCGTAAAGAGCTCGATGCAGTATGCATACGTGCGTCTCCCTGTTCTCCACACCAAACCCCTCTGGCTGCGCAATATACACCTCTTCTATCACTCTGTAAAGGAAGGCAGTCTTGACGTCCATCTGATGATCACGCCAACCCCTCTCAACTGCTAGTGAGATAATGGTCCGAATGGAAGAATACCTAGCAACAGGGGCGAAGGTCTCCTCATAATCAATACCCTCCTTCTATGAAAACCCCTTTGCCACGAAGCGCGCCTTGTACTTCTCCATGCTTACGTCTGCTGCATGCTTCACCTTGTAGATCCATCTGGATCCCACCACCTTTTTCCCTTGTGGCCTCAGCACAACCTCCCATACCTGGTTTTTCATAATGGAGTCATACTCCTCAACCATAGCCTCCTGCCACACATCATGTTGTGCAACCTCCCCGAAGTTGGGAGGTTTAGAGTTAATCATCTCTGTCATTAGTGCCATGTAACTAAGCCTCTCTGGTGGTACACTCTGTCTAAAAGATCTATGTGGAGGATCAACCTGCCTGGAATCCTGTACTGTGGACCTAAACCACTTAGGCATTGGCCTAGTGTCAACCTTCTGCGGTTGCTGGATATTCGTATCCTGCTGCAGCTCATCCTTCAAGTCAATGACTGAAGGATCCTATCCACCTGACTCCCTCTGACCACCAGAACCTGTGCTCTGTGTTTGTACCTGTACCTGTACATTTGGCTCCTGTGCTGTCTCCTGTGCTGGCTGCTGCTCTGCTGGTAAGTCCAAAGATCTCCGCAAGGCCCTGTCCTCATCGAATTGGACATCCCTGCTCACAATGATCCTTCTATGAGCAGGAATGTAAACTCTATATGCCTTCGATATCTCATTGTATCTAACAAGCAACCCCTTCTCTCCAGAAGGGTCCAGCTTCTTCCTATTGTCAGCATGAACATGACAATACCAGACACTGCCAAATATGCGAATATGACTCACATCTAGCCGAGTGCCTGTGAAGACCTCCTTTGGTGTCTTCCTCCTTAAAGCTATGTGGGGACACTTGTTTTGAATGTATATTGCAGTCCTGTATGCCTCGGCCCAGAGGAATAGTGGCAATCCCTGATCAAATAGCATGGCCTTGCCTGCGTCAACCATAGTCCTATTCTTCCACTCTTCAACTCCATTCTGCTGTGGGTATGGGGCACAGTGTGCTCCTTCTTGATCCCCTCAGTCGAACAATACTCCATGAACTCATTGGAAGTGTACTCACCTCTGTTGTCTGTTCTCAACACCCAAATCTCTCGTCTTGTTTGGTTCTCCACAAGAGTCTTGAACTCTCGGAACCTCTCAAAGACCTCTGATTTGGCCTTCAAGAAATAGATCCAAGTTTTCCTGGAATAGTCATCAATGAAGGTTACGCAGTAACTGTAACCACTGAATGAATGGACACTCATAGGTCCGCATACATTAGAATGCACCAAGTCCAAGGGCTCCTTAGACTTGTGCTCACTCTGTGGGAAAGGATTCCTGATGGTCTTCCCCAAACCACAACCCTTGCAGTGTTTATGCTTTTCCTCCTGTACCTGAGGAACTCCAATGACTGCCTGTCTCAAATGCTTCAGTGCTCCATGGTGTAAGTGTGCCATCCTCCTATGCCACAACTCACCTTGACTGCTGTTGCTACTGCTGAATAGAGCCTTTGCGGGCTCAAAGTGTAATCTGTACACTTTCTCGCTCTTTCTGCCAATCGCCTGATCCAAGCTCCTATCTGACCCTTGGGCCTGATATACACTCTATGGTCACAGAACTTCACTTGATATCCATTGTCCTCCAGAGTGGAGACTGATATAAGGTTCTTGGTCAGTCCTAGAACATATAACACATCAACAAAACTGATGGCCTGGAACTTGTTATGTAGATCTCTCCTCAACCTTCAAAGCCTCTTGCTCCTCTATCTTTATTGGAGGTGAATCATGTGACCTCCTAAAGGTCCTGTCCTCCTCGAATTTCACATCTCGCCTCACAACTATTTTCCTTAGTGTGGGAATATAGATATGATAGTCCTTTGAAGTCTTATTGTACACAACAAATATGCCTTTCTTTGTAGTGGGCTCTAGCTTTGTCCTCTTCTTCGAAGGGACATGAGAATATCTAAGGCACCCAAAAATGTGAAAGTGCCCAATCTCAGGTTTCTTTCCAGTGAATGCCTCCTCACGAGTCTTTCTCCCCAACACCTTATGAGGACTCCTATTCTGAGTGTAAACTACTGTATTGCATGCCTCTGCCCAAAGGAATATAGGTAGATCTTGGTCATGTAGCATAGCCTTTGCAACCCCGGTGATGGCCTTTTTTTTCTTTCTGCAACTCCATTTTGCTGTGGGTTGTACAGAACAGTTAGCTCCCTCTTTGCTTATGTACAGAAGCTCTTGAAACGATTGGAGGTATAATCAATACCTTGATTTTCCTTCTCGTCTGATTTCCCACAAGATCCTTAAATTCTTGAAATCGATTGAAGACCTCAGCCTTGGTCTTCATGAAGTAGTTCTAGGTCACCCTGGAGAAATCATCTATGAATGTAACTGTTATCACACAAAGTGTAGCTACCCACTAGAGGTATCCTATCCAAGACGGTAGAGGTGAGGTAGCTAACCGGTGGCATCGTAAGGGCCTTGTCCACTATAGATGAAGGGTAGTTGTCACACTGGACAGGCTCTTGTCGCTTTAGATCAATCTGGAGAATGATCAAGGGGGAGACACTACTAGCCTAAGAAGGCTAGCACACCTACTGAAGACACTCCTAGGGTTATGCAATGAATGAAAGAGGGATAATGAGTGTGGAAGTCTAGATCTAGGGAATATATGTGGTATAGAAGTTAGGGCAAAGTTGGGGAGGCTTAACAAATAGGGAAAATAACCCAACTTGATTGGAAAAATACCACAAAGAATTTAGTAACGTAGATCTAGAGAGATCTAGCCACACACAAGAGAAACCTAATGAGACCCACCTTGGGTTTATGCAAAAGTGGACATGGTGGACCCAAAAGATTAGACTGGGGTAGAAAATGGCTAGTTCTAGTAGCTTGAAGGATAGATCAGTGAAAATAAAGTGGGCTCAAGCATACCCAACTGATAGATATGAAGATTTGGCCACCCACCCAAGGAGGGTGTCCCCACCTAGAGAGACTAGTGCTAGATCCCGGGGCAAATGGAGTTGGAATTTTATGAAATTTGAGATCCAGGGTTTATTCAATAATCTCCAAGTGAGTTTTGATGGCCGTCGTAAAAACTCACTAGATCTATCATATCTACAAAATTAGGGTTTGAAAGAAAGGGTTTTGCTTGACAATTGGATGAAAATAATGAAAAACAATACTAACCTTGCAGATCGTACCTGAAAATACTTGCGACCGCCTTGTATGTCGATGATCCTTCCACTTACTTATAATTTTGAGCAAGATTCAAGAAGAAACAAGAGAAAAATGCCCAATGAAGGTAGTGCGCCCCTCTTCTCCGCTTGCAAAATCAAACTATTGAAGTGAGATCTATTCACAAATGAAAAAGATAAGCTATGTACGTCATCTACAAAGAAAAATCCAATGCATAAAGTAACAATTGAAAAACTCCTTGAAGATGAAACAATTTGCCCGGAAGATGATGCAAGACGCTTTAGCAATCTCCTCCAACCAATTCGCTACCCTGCAAAAGATTAGTACGACCTCCATAGAAAGATAACTTTTACATGCAAGATCCACTGAAATGTCTAAGCAAGTGGCATAGAAATCACATCCAAGTACATTCACAAAGCTTTCAAGAGTTTCTGCAAAAAGTTTTCTTGTATTCAATATTTTCAGAGGCAAAAGTCCCCTTTTACAATGTTATAGCATCTCAATATATAGATCTCTCAAGTTCATAAAACCTAGATCCAAAAAGATCAAGGGTCAAGATCATAAGATAATAACATCCTAGTCTACGGCTAAGATTAGACATATACATTATACATGGATCAAATCAATAATAGAGGGGGCTACGTCACTAAAAATGCCCAAGGAGGGGGCACACCAGATAAAAATGATAAATAATCATAAGATAGCACATGGTAGGGTTAGGAGGTTATAATATCCTTCACTAGCATGGCCCCATGGCACAATAGCAATGTGTCATAGTCAATAATATCATGAAGTGATCAAAGTCACTAGGATGTCCCCTTGAAAAATACATCAAAACGCCCTCAAAATGAAGAAATCAAGGACTTGTGGACCCCTCAAGTTGATGCCAGATGATGAAGGTGACCCAAACACCGTGCCTCAGATCAATTCCTTGCCATTTCCTGGCCTCATTTTCCCAAATCGATTTCCTCATTAATTGTTTTTTATCATCAAAATGTTGCCTCGGGAACATAAAAATGCCAATATCTCACCGGGGACCAAAAACTGAATCCAAATGATTGCACGGATAAGTTTGGCACCATAGCAATATGGTACAATCAATTGGCTGCACCCCATGATTTCGTCTGGCGCTCTAGGAGAACTCACCATCATCTGTACCGTGTTTTATTTTTTAATTTCCCATGGTTAAATTGCTACAAAATACATGAAAGACCCATAATTCTCCTGTAACTGCTTGAAACTGAAAACTGGCTGCACCAATGGACTCCGAATGTCCAAATCAACTAGGAATGAGTATTCATACACCATATGTCCATCGCAAAGGTACGTCAGAGGCCCCATCCATGTTAGAACAATAATATTAATAATAAAGCTTGTAAATGTTGATAATCATGAAAATAATACAAGCCATCATAGTAAACCACCATTTGAGCATGAATACGTCTAATGGACACTGTTAGACCACAAATAATCATTATCCACAACCATCGGCCTAAGACCCTGCTCCTGGCTTCGTCACGCTGGGTTGACTAGGTCAAGAATGATCAAACAATGACCCAAGTGCTAATATCTAGTACTGTAAAGTACAAAATGGATATGCATGCTCAATTATCTATGTTAACAGTAAGACTCAAGTACAAGGAGCTTATGTTGGCAATTATAAGCACAATAATCTAAATCAAAATGATTAGCTGCTTCAAACAAGAACCTCCAATGTATACTCATTTATAGATTTAGCCATTTTGCTAGTCAAGGGTGAAGGTGAATGAAACCAGGTAAGGCCAAGGGGATGACTTGACACTCGACACTGTAAGCATCTAGGCTAAAGGACAAGGGAATCCACACAACGCATAAGTTGGACTAGGTGAACAATAGGTAATGGCAGTGTCTCACAAATGAGTGGAATGATGAGAAGGCTTCACTAAACTCTAGACAAACAACCTTTTTAGCAATTTATTTGCACAACAATGTACACTAGTTAAGCTCTAGAGGCAGGTGCCCTGGTAAGCCTTTTGGGCTTCAAAAAAATGACAAAGACACGACCTTTTGGGGCCAGTTCCACCCTGTTTCCCTGTGGGGGAAAATGAGCCATACATTATACAATGAATGAGTGCTCATTCTCTAGCCATCAACTTTTATAACATTTATTTCACTTTTACACAAGGTAATAGCCAACCTACAAATGCAGGTGCCCTGGAAAACCTTCTGGGCTCCAGAAAATGACTAAGGCCTAGCCCCACTGCCAACGAGCATCCATAGCCCTAACGGGCTTGGCTCACCCTGTTGCCCTTGTGGGGGAAAATGAGCCTTACATCATACAATGGATGAGCTCATCCTTTGGCCACTAACTATTTTATAACATTTATACTTTATTTGTAAGTGTCCAAAGACACTTTTGTTTTGCTGGCTGGGCATCCATTTAGAATAACTTTAAGCTCCGATGTCTTAGTGTCCAAAAAAACCTTTTGGTAGGACTACTTGTGTTCAAGACCTAGAGGTAGACCCTCCCTGTGATAAGAATCACATAAACCAACACCGAGACACAATTTAAACATGGAGACCTATTCCAACATAGAGGTGAAGGTGGGGAAATCCTAGATGTCACTAGTGAAGTTATAAGTCAAGGTTAATCAACAACAAGGGATGGAAACAGATGGGAGGAGACACTGAAGATGGTGCTAAGACTAGCAAGTTGTGTCCCTAAAGGGAAATGACCAAATCCATACTACAAGTAGGGCAAGGCTACTGAGTACGCAAAGGAATCTCTTGGACATAACAACTAGACCATTTATACTTTAGAATCCAAGTAAAACGAAAATAAAGTATCGCAAACATACAACCACTATCAACTAAGCCTCACTGCTAAAATAGACAACAGACAAACATTAAAGTCCATATGCACAAATCCATAATATCATCTGGGTCATATACCTGCACCGGATCTGAACACTAAGAAGGGCATGAAACAATCGCTGCTGCTATATATCATGGGCACTATAATAACCTCTGCTCTGGGTCATGAAAAATGGCTAACTCGGTCACCGAATCTGAGGTCATGAGGCTCAGTCATGGCATAGAACTGGTCAATCTGGATGCTCTAGATCTGTTGAAAGTGGGAGAACATCAACTGGTGGCTCATCATCTATTGATCTCAAAGGAAAAGACTGGCTCAAAGAACTGCTCAATACTACTCAGGAATAATAGCAGCCCAACTACTATATATGTGACAACAATAACATAGTAATTGTATCCACTCAAGGACACAACTGACATTATCTCACACACATTCGAATGTATTGAATCCAAGATCCCCATGGACCTCCTGTCACTGCTCATAAATGTAGTCTTGGCATACTTGCCAAGTGCGCACCCGTTGCACACACCCTGATGCTCCACACTGAAATCTTGTAAACTTGTCACGATATCCTTCAGTACCTTCAAAGCTCCATGGTGCAAGTGTGCTATTCTCCTGTGCCATAACTCACATAGGTCACTACTAGTGTTGTGAATCAATGATTGAGTTGGAAGAAACATGAGCTTATATACCTTCCCTTGCTTGATCCCATTCACCTTAGCTGTTTTAGAACTGGATCTTTCCATCTTAGAAATCAACCTCATAGCCTCTATCCTCTATTGTTGACATTGAGATAAGGTTCTTTTCCAACCCTGGAACATACAACACATCCTTCGCTTTCATCTGCTGCTGAGCCTCCCTCTAAAACGGGAGTGTTCCTCGACTAGCTGCTTTGACCTTGGAATCATCACCAAGCTCGATATCAAGATCTAAATCACTCTTTGATAGATTTGTGAAGTACTCTTGTACTCTTGTCATATGACTAGAAGCACCACTATCAATGTACCACACATCGGTGGATATTGAACTCGAAGAGAGGCATGCCACTTGTTGTTGCCTTACACACACCTGGGGGTTAGCGCAGCATAAATCTTCAATCTGCTTAGTGCGTCCTTGGGGGCAAGTCTCGAGTCAGGTGTTGTCACCTGATCCCGACTCCTTTGTTTAAGCAAACTCCTAATTAAGCCAAGGGGGGTAGTCTTTAGAAAAGAGTTGCTAAGCCTCTTATTAGTTATTAGTTGTGGATGGGATTGTTTTTAAGGAGTTTTTAAGTGATTGACTGAAACAAGCTACTGCAATATATAGTTTAGTTCAACAACATAAAAAGATATGGCATTGATAGCATGATATGACTGAAAGCAAAAATAAGGATACAAATTAAACCAGTGCAAAAATGGAGTCAAAGTAAATAAGTGGTGTTGAAAATGAGAAATGTTTTGTAGTGTACTTGGTTAGTTTTAATTTATTCAATGACGAGTGGATTAAGGGGAATGAGATTCTCTATATACCATGAGGTATGGGGAATATGTCCGGATTATGACAAGGGTGGTTCTCAATCATGAAGATGAGGGTGAGAGCTTGAGTTTAATAAGATAAATGGGGAGATTGATTGGATTTGAATTCAATGGAGAGGCGCCACATCTTCATAAGGAGATGCGTGCTCATCGATGAGCCTTACCAAACCATCCATACGATGCAACATGCACAAAACATTAACCATATGAATGGGTGCACTCATAACCTTAGATATATTCGATACCTTCCAAATCATTCTAAAAAGTGACACCTTTAACTTGAGTTTGATTCGCCTTTCACTAAAGGACAAACATGCCACATCACCAAAATGCTTTGTCATGTTCTTTTTGACTTTTTGACTTTTGTCTTTTTGTCATTTTGAGTCCTTTTTAGCATTTATTTGACATTCCGTCGCCTCTTTAAGCAAAAATGCTCCAAGTGATAATTTAATCACCCGAAACATAGGAAAAGTGGGTCCTAGGATAAAGAGGAAGTTATGAGTGTGAAAACGAGCATCCCCGAGCCAAATTCCACCTCGAGACCACACTTTTATCACAATTTGAAGTTTCCCATTTAAACCATTAAAAATGCTCTAAGTTTGTGTGAATATTTTTCTTTCGAGAATAAAAAAAACCTAAGGGGCACCTAGTACATGTTCACAATGACTCAAAACAATGTTTAGCATGCTTTTTTCTTTCCAAGGAAAAAAATCACTTTATTCTGATTGAATAAACATGAACTGCCCTCTAGAAGCATACATTACAAAACATCATGATCGCCGATGATTTTCTTTCATTGTGGGCTTTTCAGAACATACAAAGGTTCATTCATTCCTCCTTGCTGCTATGATTTGTGTCCAATGTTCCATTACAGACATATATATTGATTTACAATTTGATTGTTGTTGTTTTCCTTCACCTCGATTATGCCTGGAGGGAGAGCGAGAGCCATTTTAGAGAGCTTATCAGCTTCAGAATTTAGTTCTCTATAAATATGTTTGAGGGAGATTGGTTCAAAGGCTACCATCTGCTCTCTGATCATTTTCAGCAAATGTTGGAGATGTGGGGCGTTGATTTGGATTTTTCCATTTGCCCAATCTATGGTCATTTTTGAGTCCATGAATAGCTGTATTTTCTGTAACTGTTTTTCTGAAGCTAACCTTAGAATTGACCAAAGTGCTACTAGTTCAACTTTGCTGTTTGTGGCTTGTCCTGGCGCAAAGGTGATCTCATATTTAGTAGTTTCATTAAGGTATAATATTTCTCCTGCACCCCCAAGCGATGGTTTTCCTTGACTGGTTCCATCAAAGTAACCCCATGGGTTGGCTTTGTCTATTTTTTGGCGCTATAAGCAATCTTTTTGGTTTGGATTTGGGGTCTGATTGATGTTCCAATAATTTCCTGTCATTGCTCCACCAATTCTTAAATTTGTGCTCAAGCGAGGAGCCCTCATTTGGATTTGAAGAAGGATCCAGTTTGCTGCTGATTTTTTCCCAAACTGTGCCTGCATAGGTGCAAGAGAAAAAGAGACGAGAGTTTGTTTCACCTTCAGCTCTGCATAGTAAGCTAATACCAGGCCCATTGAAACCTCGTTTTAACAAAGCTTCCCATGTCAACAGTTTATTGCTCATTGCCAACCAAAGAGTTAAGATTGTTTTTAGAGGTCCTAGAATTTTCCAAATTTTATTCCACCACCATTGCTCTGCTACTTCCTGTTCTAACTGTAAAGCTGCTTCATATCCCATTTTTGCTGAGTATTTTCCATCCTTTCCGTTCTAGGTCCATAATAGTTTATCCTGTTCTTTGCTCAGATGGATAAAACACTACCCAAGCTTGTTTATGTAACAACTCCATTCTACTTCTGCATATCCGGAAAATCCTTGTTCTTGTGAAGTTTTCCATATAGTGCCTTTGTGCGTTTGCGTGTGCTATGAACGCATGTCGGCTAGAGTGCTAATCCCTTTGTCCGAGAGTTGTGATATGAGCTGCTCTGATAGTTTGTAACTTTCACCCGATCCTGGCCATGGATCCTTTCCAACTTTTAAGCTCCTTCCGTTACCTTTGCCATGCTGCCCAATTCCCAACTAATGGAAACGCTATAACAAAGTCCTTCCATCCTATTGACCCATCCTTGTGCGTTTTTTCAGGTTGCCTGAACCATTCCTCTATGGAGGCTTCTGGACAATATTTTATTCTCATAGTTCAACTAGCATGCTTATATACATTAACACGTGAACTTTAATAACCTCCTAGGGTTTAACCACGAAGACGACCATTCCAACGTTGGAGGAGAGTGCAAAATTTGAAAATTATACATCGCTTATTCAACATTGCATAATTAACAAGGGAAAAAACACCTTGCAATAGTCGGATTGATGTCTAAGTCCTAGGAAGCCAAGTCCTTTACAAAATGTTTGCCATGCTAGCATATTTTATTACAATATCCCCGCAGGCTATGAACATGCATTTATTAAAAAAAAAGGGTACCACAATTGGTGCTGACGACTTCTGAACTTCTGAGCACTGATGATGAACAAGGGACTTGTTCATAACTTTGGCGGCTCATTGGAAATCCACTTAAGTGCAACTTTAGTGGATAACATCACTAATGAGAACTCCTTCTCAAACTTGACGAAAAACTCATCCACCTCTGCTGAAGCTGAAACCTGTGACTTGCCCTTCTTGTTTGGACACTGACCAACAATAGTGTCCTGTTTTGTGACATGCAAAGCACTTGTGCCAAAGCACTTGACTTTGCACATGTCTTTCTTCTTCTCCCCCTTTGAGATAGACCCACCACTTCTTCTCACCCTTTGAGATAGACCCACCACTGGAGCCTTTTTTGGCCTTGCCTTAGCTTTTTCCTGTAAGTGCAACGTTCTCCTCATCGTCACCAACAATAGTGTCCTGTTTTGTGACATGCAAAGCACTTGTGCCAAAGCACTTGACTTTGCACATGTCTTTCTTCTTCTCACCCTTTGAGATAGACCCACCACTGGAGCCTTTTTTGGCCTTGCCTTAGCTTTTTCCTGTAAGTGCAACGTTCTCCTCATCGTCACCTTGCTGTTGTCCTGCATGGTTAGATCCCATTCTGATCTCCTCTTGTGTGAAATCATCCCATAATCTTTCTCAGTTGGGAAGATTCTCTCTAGCAACAATTCCACGGCCGAAAACATCCCATGATTTAGAAAAATCTTTCAAGGCTATTCTTACCAATTTTGGATTCTCAACCTTCTGCCCAACAACAACCAACTTACCACAGACTTGTATGATTTTAGTGAGATAGGATGTTACTGTATCAGACTTGGACATCTTCATGCTGTGAAGCTTCTCTCTTAGCACCATTTTCCTGTTTGGTTGCCACTTTGATAAGGCTTCGTCAATGATTCCCATATCTCATAGGTATTCTTCTTTTCGGTCACATGATGGATTATATGATCCTTCACAACATCTAAGATGATTCTTTTGGTTTTCATATTCTTCTTTTTATACCCAGTCAAAAGCACTGCATCGGTAGGAATAGTCCGAGTTTTCTCAACAATGTCCCAGAGGTCATTTTCCTCTAACAACAATGCAATTCTTTCTTTTCAGGGTTTGAAGTTTGATGCCCCTTCCAACTGGTCCTCCGATCTTAAACCAATAGCCATCTTCCCTGCCCAACTGATACATTGAGCCCAAAACTTCCTGAAGGAAACAAACCTACAAATCTCTGCAGATTCCTGTGCCAAAGTCTATGGTTTTCTTTAAGAGGGGAAGCTTTGATACCATGTTAATTTCTTTAAGCTCAGGTTTGATTTCTATTTGCAATTAAATTTTATTCCTAGATACATGCACATAAAACTAATTTTCAGATCTGATTTAATAAACAGAAATACAGTGAGCTTATTAACAACAAATGCACAACAGAAGTAAAACCAATCACACAAAATTGACACAAGTTATACGCTGGAAACCCTGAAGGAAAAAACCAGCAAACAAGTGTTTCTATTGATTCAGCCCACAGAGAAGAAATTTTGGAAAATTTATTACAGCAATTAATGGACCTGTAACAGCTCAAAATTCAGGGAAATCATGTCACAGAAATCTACACAGAATTCTGCCCTGGAAATTGTGCACAACCAGAACAACTCCCTCTCAAATCTGCCTCGATTTGTGTGCAGATCTGCCTTGGGAATTGCACTCAGACTCTATGCTGCTTTGCTGTTAATCTCTTCTGTACAGCTGCCTTGGAAACCATGCCCTCCTCCTTGTCTTGGGATTAGTGCCCTTTCCCTTTGCTGCCCTGCAATTTGTCTCTCCTGCAATCTTTTCCTCTCCTCTCCAGCTCTCCAACTCTCACCTGTCTCAATGTATCTAATCTTCACCTTAGATCTCATTTTATAATTTTTTAATGACCAAATACCTAAACCGAGATTTCCAAAGATTTCCAAAGTGATTAACGGTCAATATTAGATCTTGAGCACTTGAAATCTACAGTTGTGATTTAATCTATCGTTGACACAACTTAAGTTGCTTTTAAGTCATTATAATATAGAAGTAACTTTAACTTTATAAAATAAAGTTAATATCTAGAGAAGATTCTTTTGGTCCACTTCTTGCAGGCCAGACACATCCTGCAGAAGTACCTGTCTGAGCTACATAACAACTTGTTTATTATTCACTGCAAATGATTAAGACATTCAAAGGTGTCAACTTGTCATCAAAGATTACTTTAAAAAATTAAAGCAGTGAGTTAATATCATAATGTTGACGATTGCATAATATCACAAGTATTATATTTTCTTGACCTTTCATATGTTGCATTGGAACTATCACAACATCGATCTCTGTTTCTCATACATATTCCAATCAAGGAAATGATACAAGCATTCATCAAGGGTTTAAACATAATTTCTGTATGTTTCTTTTTTGGGTTTGTGCTCTTGCAAGACCCTTAATTTCTAAATATTAGTAATTGTCTTTTTGGTTGACAATAATTTTGCTCATATCACTAGCATTTTCAAGCACTTATGGTATTGTAACTTGGAAAGACTCAATAATCGCTAACTATGTCAGTTCAGTCATAATGTTGTAACATGCAAATAATTACTTTGTTAGAAACAACCCGGTGGTGTCCTATTGTACATTATTCCAATTATCAGCAGACAAGCCTTCCGTTTATAGGAAAAAGTTCCAATGTTACAAATATCGTGTCGGCGAATATATCGCTGAGGGTCCAAAAAGAAATTATCGGATTTATTGATGAAAATGTTGGCAAACATCGGCAAAATAAAAATTACAAAATATTAAAAAAATGCAAAATTGCAAAAAATCACAATATATTTGAAAAAATTGCGTTATATTCGAAAAAATTGACAATATCACGAATCGGGAAAAAATCACCAAAAATTCAGGGAAAATATCGGGGCAATATATTGCCAATATATTGCCAGTGAGTTAACATCGTGATATATCGTGATGTTGCCGATATATTGGCGACGTTTGTAACAAAGGGAAAAACACACCATTTTCTTTTAAAGCATTATCAGATACAAAACCTTTGTACTGCCAACCAATGATGGGATGGAAAGACCTCCTGAGAATGTTTTACAATTAATGTAATGTCCTCTACCTCTATTATGAGAGTCAACATTGGGATTAGTTGTGACAGTTGTACCAATGCATATCACTGGAAAGCTAAGCTAAACTTTAAAGTGATTGGGTAGGTACTAGGGAGTTAACATTACCAGTACTAGTTACCAATTACAAACTTCATCATCGATAATATATCTTATACCAATTGGAAATTCAGAATTACTTTCCTCTTGGTTCCAAGTCTTGATTTTTAAGAATTAAATATTGACAAGTAAAAGTGATGCTTTTCCTTACCAGAAGTATGGAATGATCCTCAGTTTGTGATTGACAGCAAGTTTTAATTTCAAAAATTTCTTTTGCAAGGGAAATATTTTAATGCCCTTCTATGAAGGAATGGAGGAACCTTGAAGGGCAATGGAGACTTCAAATTTGATCTATAGTGTCCATTGACAACAACTTGGACATAACGAAGGAGTTTAATGATTTGATGATTGTTTTCTGCGTCATGCCTCCTTACCCACAACATCTTGGTTGATTTGCCAAACAACTTGGTGAATTATCTGCAAGGGAACCCGTCCAATGTCTTATCAAACCCAAAGGAAACACTTTGAAGTTTAAGCAGAAGCTGATCATGGTTAGGAATGCTTTTTGTCTGAACCGAATCTGACTTGAATTGAACAATTCAGCTGGACCAAATTATTTTTAAATCTTAAAGTTTTTGGCCCAATTCGGTTGAACTTGGTAAATACATTGCCACTTTCTGTTTGTAATTCGTTGCATCCATAGGCTGTCAAGGTTGCCAGCACTTTTACTGAGTATTGGATGTGGTTCTTTATATTTGAGCCTGTGTGCTGAGATTTGAACCTACGTCATTTTTACAAGTGCTCCAACTTGCTGCTAGACCAGAACCCAATGGACTTTGTATTGGTTTGGTTAATTTGTTTCTGAGCAATTTTTTTCTGGTTTTGTAGAAGACCCCGAGCTGTTTGTTTCTTAATTCAGCTACATCTTACTACACACTTAGGTGAGCAGCACATGCCATAAAACTCTCTCTATGACTTCAGGAAAGAGATCAATCTGTTTAGCTCTATGTCAGGATTCGCCGGATTTTAACCTTGAAGTCTGAAATCCGATGAACCTCAAGAAAAATGTCTAATTCGATGAGGTTCGGGTTAAAATTCGGTAGTGAATTTCACAGGCATGTTAAAATTTGGTTGGCATGGTTGCTGTCTGTGTGCCCATGAATTGGTCGGTGTCTGCCTGCCCACAAGTTTGCAGGGTTGGCATGGTTGGTGTCGATGTGCCCCTAAGTTGCCAGGAAACATGGGTATGGGGACAGGGACGCCACTTTTTGAAACAAGGTACGTTGGGGGTACTGTATATATATATATTATTTAAAATTTATAAAAACAAATATTAAAACATGTGACAATCACATCGTGTATGCATATATCAAGTGGAAGACTGGAAGTTATATAATTAATAAATAAATATTTTATGTCCATGACTCCATGAGTCCATTGTCATACTACATTCAAAACTTGCCTAATGGCATTTCCAAACATGAAATAGAAAGTTCAAAACAGTAAAGTTAAACAATGAACATGATAGCTGATTTGGCTTTCTCAAGCCATGTCATAAGCATCAGTAAGGTCCTCTGTCAGCAAGCTCTCTAGATAAGCATCACTCTTGAGTTGAGGTTCCTGCTCATCAGTAGTAACTGGCTCAACCACACAGGTAGCATCTTCTGTGTATTGGTCCCATCTCTTGAAAGGACCCTCGTATCTTGAGTCTTTTCGAGATATAAGATGAAGTGTGCTATAAATGTACACTAGATTCTCTGCTTTCTTTGACCCCAACCTGTTTCTCTTCACTGAATGTCTGAAAGCATAAGTGCTCCAATTCCTCTCACAAGATGATGAACTATCAACCTGTCCAAGTAATTGTATGAAAAATAGTTAGTGGAGGGCCCAAGTATGTAAATTTGTAAATTTAAATAAAATTTAATATAGAAGCAAGATGACGAAGTGGAACTCCTTGCCCAAGTAACCGTATCGCAAACTGCTGCAACTCAGGAGCATCCACACCATGAAGCCACCGCCAATCAATCAAAGCCTTCTTCTTCTGCCTGGTTGTCTTTGATTCATGTGAACCAAAGGCACCTTGCCCATGTGCAAAATGGGAAAATTTAGATATTATCTCAGAGGCCTCTTCTGAAGAACCGTACATTTTTTTGATAGTGGTCAGAAACCCCTTCTATCTTGGGAAGGAGGCCTTCTTCTTGTTTTGGAATCATACCATTTTGGAATATTGCATAAGCTGCCATATGAAGTGGTGTATTCAATTTATTCCACTGCCTATGTATAAATGATTGCAACTGTGGCCATAAGGTAGGATCTTTCCTATCTGTGATGGATTGGATCCTCTCACACATAGAGTCTATGTTGTCATAAATCTCACCTAAACAGGGACTAGTTTTGTCTGCACAGCGAAGCATATCACAATTTTTCTCAACAAATTCCACAACGAATTTGACATCAGCCCAAAATCAATCATTCAAAATCAACCTCTTTACCTCCACAACTGCGTTTGAGGTACATAGCCTCCATTGTTCCCACTTGTCACTAATAACTGTGGCCGCCAAAGCCCCTTTCATCTACACATGTAGTCAAAGCAAAATGTAATAAGAGGCAAATATGGTATCAACGAGAGGCAAATATGCTATCAACAGGTTTAAGAAGCTCCATTTTTGCATGCCTATGGTAAATTGCTTGTGAATGGTGGTGGTTGCATATGAACATTTGAATTTTGCGGCCATTCTCAACTAACAACCGGATCCATTCAATGTTTGCAATGTCTGTCAGTGCATTATTCAAGGAATGCACTGCGCATGGCATCCAAAAAATATGCTTAGGGAACAAATGAATAAAGATTAAAAATTAGAAAAAAAAATCAGACTTTTAGTTAAAAATCAGATTTGTAATTCTAATTCATGTAAACAGTTAAACTTAAATAAAAAAAATCAGATTGTCACTAACATGTACTCTTTTTGGACCATTACCCCTGCTGCTTTGCACACTGGGGTTGCATCGGTAATAACTTGGACAACATTGGATGGCCCCACCTCAGCAATGGCATCGCATAATTGGTTTTCAAGAACATAGTGTTCTTTTCTTGACTGAAGCAATCAATGGCCTTCAGAAAGTATGGACTAGAGATGGAAGAGACAATTATGTTTATCAATGCACGAGTCTTACAGTTAGTCCAACCATCCATAACAATGGAGCATCCATCCACACTCCAAGATGCCTTCAATGGTGACATTGCCTTCTCAAGGCGTGCCTTTTCCTTGTCCACCAAAACTGTTCGGAGCTTCTCATAACTGGGTGGCTTATACCCCATAGGTCCATTATTAATCACACAGACCATTTGCTCAAAATATGGAGAGTAGGCTGCATTGAAATGAATGCCACATGCAAGAAAAAATCTTGCTATTGCAAGATCAACACCCTCCCTAACTTTTACATCAAACATGTCAGAAAGACCACCAAGTTTTGGTTTCTTGCGTGCTTGAGTTGTAGTGCTTTTGGATGCTTTTGATGGCAAGTTTTCATCACCAAATTGAACTTCATCTTTAGATAGATTTTCATCACCAACCTCAGTGGATTCATGACCCACATCATCATGGGGTTTACAGCAAGGCCTTGAGACTTCCTTGCCTGGTCTACCATCAGCTCTTTGCTGCTCCATTTGTGTATTAGAGAGGTTACTGGGATCCTACGGGTCTCCATTACAAATCTCAACACCCATCCTTGGGGTCTTCATAAAATGGGCCTTAATTCTTGTATAAATACCTTTCCATTCAATGTTACAAAAATTGCATTTTATAATGCCTGTCCCCCCATTATCTTTTGATTGTTTTGTCCTCTCCACATATTTTCATAGTGGATATTGAGGATTTTGCTTTGAAGAAGACATTTTGGTTTGGTGATTTTGGAAATTTGGAGAGATAGGGAAACTGAAAAACAATAAATTTGAAGTTGTGAGGGAAATCTTCAAATCTGGAAATGAAATGACTCAAACAAATGAAAAATTCAAGACAAATAGTAAACTAAATACCTTCAACAGTTCAACTTCTCCTCATTGCTTATTTTGCTGATGTCTTCACTGTCTGAAAATGCCAAAACTGGGAGTTTTCCATAGTCCATTGTTCGTTGGTCAAAGTTAATTTTTTGGTCTCAGTTCTACTTCTCCTTGTTCAATCCCACACCGCCATGCTAGCCTGCTGCTATCGGACGCTACTGAAGCCTAGAAGTTGAAACCCTCCCTGTTGTTCGTCTGCGAAGAGGCCGCTGCTAAAGAGGTCACTGCCCGCTGCTGCTAAAGAGTCCACTGTTCGCCACTGTTGAAGAGGTTATAGATTTTTCACTTCTCAAATAGGCTTCAAGTTAAACTCAAATTATCAATGTTTAATACACCATCTTATTCAATGTTTAGCAGCTGTAAATGAAATTTAACTCATAAACATGTCTAAACTAGAAGCACATGAGAATTCTACCAAAATTCTGAGAGCAAGATTAAAAATCAGTTTCACACCATGAAAATTTTAGACTTAGGAATTTTTGGCAAACTGCCCAGGAAAAAACCCCGAAGGGAAAACCTGTGACAGAGAGTGTGCTTTCTTTGTACTTAAATGGAATGTACACCAATATAATAAAGATTCCAAATACAACTTATCTCAACTAGTAGACAAACAAGATGCCTCAAAATCAGTGCTGAAGTTGCCTTGAATTTTGTGCAACCAGTCTCGAAATTTGTGCCTTCTCTGCAATGTATGGACTGTCAACTTTCAACCAGTACAGTCCTCAAATTTTGTGCTCAAAATAAGTCCTTCCTTCTCGGAATTTGTGCCCACTGTGACAACAACAGAGTATCTCAATTTTCGTGCCCACATCGCCTTGAAAATCACACCCAATCAACACAAAAACATGTTGTACGGATTGACTGTACGGCTTGCAATTAATGTTGAACCAGTTACCTCGAAAATCGTGCCAGTCACTTTGGAATGCGTGCCTATTCCTCCTCGGATAATGTGCATATTGCCTCGATTTTCATGCTATTGTAGAATGTTGAATATGGTCTTGGAATTTGTGCCACTCATAAAATTTGACTTGCTCTCCAATACACTTGCTCTTCTCAAGCAACTTGACCTTGCTCCAACTCTCTTGGGGGGGTGAGTACAAATGAGGAATGAACTCCGTTTTTATCATTTTCCCTCGTCTTTTCACTTCCACTTTTGGGGTAGCTAAACGGTAACTAGATCAAGAGCCCACATTTAATCTAGTGATTTCTCATCAATGGATGAGTGAAATCACTTTTTTCTCGATTAAATAATTTTTCAACTCCCACTTAAAATTAATTGAAAAGTCACTTTATAACTCTAAAGTGACATTAATTACTTTTCTCAAGCAACTAATGCACAGGTCATGCGACTTGTCCCCTTTTAGTGACTTAGGCAAAAATCAATAGGTGAACACTTTCCTTGGTACAAATTTCAATAGAGGTCGCCTGTGTTGAACTGTCCGTTGTGTTGAAGACGAGTCGACTTGTGACCAATGAAACGAGAGTGAGGTATGGGTTTAGGTAAACCGTAAGGGCCCACTCTTTATTGTTTTAAGTTATAATTATTTAAATTTTTATTAATTTTTTTCTTAAACAATACAAATAAACCCTTACACTGGCAGATTGGAGGCTTGATTTAAGCTAAAACTAAGTCGTCCGTACCCTTGGCGTACCCAGACACCGAGTATGGCGTACCGAATATCATGCAAGTACCCATGTTTTAGTGATGACGTCTCGGGTACGTGAAGTTTGATTGGGGTATGTACCTTTGTCGTACCCAAGTACTCGATGTGTATCGGGTACGTGTACCCTACCCTTGGGTACGGGTACCCATGCTACATAGGTGTGCCCACAAATTGGTCGATGTCCGCACGCCTACAAATTTACAGGGTTGGCATGGTTGGTGTTGGTGTGCCCACAAATTGGTCGGTGTCCGTGTGCCCACAAATTTGCAGGGTGGAATACCAGGGTGCAGTTGTATATCTCAGCCGACAAAACTCGTATTTTTTTCCAACGGAATTCAAGCAACACGGTGCCTAGCTTCCAAGTGTAAATTCTTATTTCCGATCCGATGAAATTCGACGGAGATCGCGTAGGTTTAAACTCCTAGAGCTTCGAGTTTTTCAACCGTTTGTTTATCTCAACTCTCGCATGGTATTTTAGTTTTGAAAAGATATGGATATGTGACAGGTCCCAAGTATAAGGTTAACTGTATTTTATATAATATGTATATATAATTATATTAAATGTGTACATTATATATTAATGTCTTTTTAATTATATATTAATTATAAGCATAATGATGTTATGAAGTATTTTAAATAGAATTATTTTTATTTTTTAATTTATAATTTATGTAAATATATCATAAAATATTTATATTTTCAAAATGTTATAGACGAGTTTAATGGCGAACCTCATTGAAAAATTTGAATTCTACCCAGACTTCAACCTTGTCGAACTCAAACTTGAACCCGAACCATGTGACATAGGGACTCTAGCTTGGTAAATGCATTTAGCATTGTACATACCACTGCAGTTATTTTTATTTTTTTAATATAATTTTTAAATTGTTGTATGTTTAAAAGAGTAAGATTATACAGTTGTTGATCAAACAATGGCATGAAATTGGGAGTTGTTGAAACTTGGACAGGGATTGCTTCGTGAAACAGTTTTAGCTGCGGCATTTGGAATAGGTCCCGTGACAACTTCGTTCAAGTAAGTTCTGAATTGATTCTTCTTTACTTTTGTCTTCTGTACATTATGTATGTTTTCAGGGATGAAACATGTCAAATTCAAAAGAAACATGGTTGCTTGTGCCTGAGAAAGTGCTTAAATGCCTGAAATGTGCTTGCACAGTGGGTTTAACAAAGAAGCAATAACTGTCAACACTAAATGATAACTGCAGTGCACTGACTCATGTCAGATGCATGAAAACGCCAATATAATATAGAATAATTCATTAAATTATGTTGTCCAACTTAAGTGATTAGTATGTATGTAAAACTTAATCTTTAGTCTTTACTATGATCTGATACATCAAATGAGTCTAGGCTAGGAAAACCATGTTTCTTTGCACGGATTGCTTTGAAATGCTTATACAGGATCCTTAGATGGGATAACCAAGAGACTTCCCTTCAGAATTGATTTAATTGATAAAAAACATAGTCCGAGTTCATCACACAGGAACACTCCCAAAGTATGTGAAAATTTCCACTTGTTTGATCACAAAGTTTGCATCTAATAGGATTAACCACTAAGTTCTACTTTTTCTTTAACAGTAGGTGTTACAAGTTACAACTCAACGTTGGCTGTAGTTGTTTAATTGATCAAAGTGCATGGAAACATCGCATGAGAAAGATATAGCCAGCTACTATGGAGTTTTAGTTTTATGGATATCATCACCATTGGTTTGTGTGATCCCTGTTTTATTTCTTGTGAAGGTTGGGTCCTTGGAAACCTTCAAAGATGCTTCTTCAACTTGATAAACTATTTCTACAAGCACATGTATCTGTTTGTTTAGGGTTGTAAAAATCACTAGTCAGATTCAAGGCTCATATACAACTATGAGGCAAAGTTACATCTTTTCTATGCTATATCCTCAGTTTTATTTTTCTTTTTCTTTATGTTATCCCATTCTAGGAGAATTCTTCTAGGGTATACATTTGTTTTTTCCACTAATATAATAATATATATTTGAGGTTCTATTTTTAAGATCTGCAATCATGAGTGAATGATAATCAACTGTTTTTTTTGTAACTCAGAATACTTATCCTGGGGAAACACCTGTGCACTTTTCCTTATTCCGAGGATGGTATCCAGGGTAAACTGGATTCTTTAGGCTTCAAGGCCAAGTCAACAATGATGACATGGAGCCTAGCAACTGGTTCTTCAACTCTTAGATGAAGAGTCCAACAATTAGTTCATGGATGTCTCATTGTGGACAAGGTCTCCCATGGACATTCTCATCTGACCCATAATCCTCTACGACTTAGAGGTTTGGGGACCTTACTTACTAGATTGTGATTGGGATTTAGTAGAGAGAATGCAGATCCTGCTCCTCCATCGCATTATCAGGTGCAAACAATTAGTACCTTAGTCTATTATATTGGTAGAGTTTGGTGCTTGACCCTTTCGATTGGAGACTATGTTCAGACTTGTTTCCGTCTTACATTGCCTTCGGAGTTTTGTTGACTTGCTGAAGGGGCGTGATCGATACTCGTATCTGGCCTACCTCTCATCATAGTCCATTGCCTTGGCTAGTCCTTCAGGCTACACTAGGTGTTGATATGTGGGAGTTTTAGATCTTCTTGCATTGGTTGGGATTGAGATGGGGCAACTTCCTTCATTTAGGTATTCCCTAGATGCACTTGTTAGCTTCTTAGCTACCGGAAAGGAGTTGAACAACATTACCAGAGACGATATTTATAGACAAAATGTGTAGATTACTTGGATCAACCCTCAGGGTGGGTTACGTCCAAAGATGGCCTTCTACGCTGCACACTTCATGGATTTGAGTGATAGTCTCATTGTTTGACACCATTACACACTCCGCCATTTGGCTCACGCGCTTCGTATTCCTTTAGGCTAGTTCAAACTTCAAAGTGGACTCTCATCGTCTTGACTCTCGGGGTAGAGATGGATCATCAAATTGTCTGATTAGATAGGATCTGCAACCTTTGTCACCTTCGAGAGGTTGAGACAGAGGAACACGTCATCTTTCGATGCTATCTCTACCATGAGATCCATGGTCGGTTCCACTGCCTCTTCAGGGACTTCCTCCTTACGGAGTTGTAGATGTTGACTAGCTTCTTCAGATATCTTGATCAATGATGTCTTTCCTTATACTTGCAGGAGGCCTGTTGAAAATTGTTATCATTGATGTCAACAAAGGTCCTAAAATGTGTTGAAGTAATAATGATGCCACCTTATCAAAGGTTCAAGCAACGTTAATAGAGTGAAGTATATTAAAGTGTAATGTGAAGAACATTCAAGTTTGAAGTCTTACAACACTAGTCGGCCTCCCTCCTACACAACAAACTAGACAAACAACGTTGAAATATCATGCAAGTCGGCCCTCCCTCACCTATCCGCAAGCTTACACAATTAATAAGAAGTCGACCCTCCTGAACGTTGAAGCAAACGACGAATTAAAACAAGTATGAGGTCGACCCTACTAAAGACATGCATGTGTATAAATATAAGTGAAGTGTGACCTCATTGGATTATTCACTTAAGTAAGTGAAAAGGAAGTCTGACGCAACGAATTGCAGGAACAAGATGAAGGCAACGAAGGAGAAGCAAGGTTCGGATCTGAATTGGTTACGAAGGCTTCTAGAGAAGCATAGGTCGAAGTTTGAAATAGAAGGGAATTGAAGGGCTGTTTAACGGGGGACTTGAGGTATTTCTCATGGCAAATTGTGGACAGATTTTGGAGATATCTTTTGGGATTGTCTTGGCATTTGTAGGGATACTTATTGCAGGGTTGAAAACAAAGTTGTAAGCTATTGTGGCACACACTTGAACTATTTTGGCACATTTCCCAAAGTGATATATTGCAGACTTGTGACTGTGTTTTGAACATAACCAAGGGGTGTTAGGAAGTGGCAATTTTTAGATTTTTATCATTTAAGCAATATGATCTTAGGATCTTATCTGAGAGAATAACATGCACAACAATCAATCATAAGAGGCAATAAACACAAAGATTTTCCTCGAGGAAACCATAAAGGAGAAAACCCCGCAACTTCCTCAGAGATAGAATGAGCACCAATGGCATCAGTAAAACCCAAAGATAGTAAAATGATTTCCAACAGCTGTTCTCTCTCTTATCCCAGCTTCTTCTCTCTCACTCATGCGCTACAACTGAGTGTGAGTGACTGCGTGATAAATAGAGAGGCTCACTCTCTATTTATACTAATTTCCGACTTGACAATAACTTACCAGGGCTGACTTCTCTAGGAGAGTCTAATAACCCTAGTGCCCCGAAATTGTGGGGACTTTGACCTTGATCAACTAGGAGGGTTAACCTCTATGACTTTACATGACTTGTTTACATTACTGATTCTCCCGATAGGAACATCGGGGACTAATCAAATACAATATTTGAAACATACAAGTGAATACATTTCAAAGTTACAAATACATCAACGCTCCCTCTTAACTAGGAAGGTATTCTCTTGACACAATACATCAGCACAAGTCTTCTTCTATGGATCATCATAAAAAATGGATCATCACTGGATCATGATCGAAACTGGATCATCATTGGATCATGATCAAAACTGGATCATCACTAGATCATCATCAAGGTTGGATCATCACTGGATCATCATCAAAGCTGGATCATCACTAGATCATCATCATCATCACTGCTTTCGCTATCTCGATCAACTGGTGCTATCTCTCAATTCTACTTGTCACAAGAAGTTCTACAGATCCAGCCCTTTTTCATGTTGGTTGTAGGCCTAGCCTCCATGTAGGTCTTCATCTTCTTCAGCACTTATATCTGACCATGGGAGGAACACATCCAACATCCATGTCAGAAAGGCCCTCCCAACACTTACATCTGACCATGGGAGGAACACATCCAGCATCCATGTCACAAGGGCACGCCCAACACTCACATCTGACCATGGGAGGAACACATCCTGCATCCATGTCAGAAAGGCCCAGCACTCACATCTGACCATGAGAGGAACACATCCAACATTCATGTCAGAAAGGCTCTGCATTTACATCTGACCATGAGAGGACCAATCCAGTATTCATGTCAGAAGGGCTCTGCACTTACATCTGACCATGAGAGAAACCAATCCAACATTCATGTCAGAAGGGCTCTGCACTTACATCTAACCATGAGAGGAATCAATCCAGCATTCATGTCAGAAAGGATCTGCACTTACATCTGACCATGGGAGGAACCAATCCTACATCCATGTCAGAAGGGCTCATGGACTCATCACGTTCCTTTGGAGGGAACCTCGATCTGGAGAACACCAAGCTTCTCCCTGAAGTACTCAAACTTCACTCTGGCTAATGGCTTGGTCAACACATCAGCTATTTGTTCGTCTGTCGCAACATATTGGAGCTTCACTGCTCCTCTCTGCACCATATCCTTGATATAGTGATATTTGATCTCGATATGCTTCGACTTGTCATGGAACACCGGGTTCTCCGACAACTTCACACAACTCTGGTTGTCGCAATATATACAAGTAGCATCCAACTGGAGATCAAACAAATCAGATAGTAGCTTCCTTAGTCACACTGCCTCACAACTAGCCGAACAAGCTGCGACATACTCTGCTTCGGCTGTACTTAGTGCCACGCAGGATTGCTTCCTGCTAAACCATACTGAAGCAACACCCCGAAGTGCTCTTCCTATCAGTGGCACTGCTTGCCCAATCTGAATCAACATAACCTTCCAGGTTAATCTTCTGATTCGCCTTATACTTGATCCCATAATCAACTATACCCTTCAGGTATCTCAGAATATGCTTTGCAGCAATCAAGTGAACATGTCTCGGATCCGTCAGGAATTGGTTCAATGTGTTCACAACAAAGCAAATATCTGGTCTCATATACGTCAGGTACATCAGGGAACAAATCATTTGACGATACATCGTGGCATCAACCATCTATGATGAAGCATCACTTAATAGCTTCAGGTTCGATGCCATAGCTGTAGTCATGGCCTTGCAGTCCATCATCCCGAACCTCTTCAGGATCTCCGCTGCATACTTCCCTTATCCAAGGGAGATTCCATCTGCATTCTGCCACACCTCCATTCCTAGAAAGTAGTGCATCATATCCAAGTCCTTCATCTCGAACTCGGCAACAAGTCTCCTTCTTGCAACTTTAATGAGTTCCTCTTTTCTGTCAGGAATAGGTCATCGACATATAACATGAGCATCACTGGTCTTCCGTCTTCAACCTTGAAGTAAAGGTTGGAATCTGCTTTACTCTCAATAAAGCCTAAAGCCATCAGTAATCTGTCCATCTTGTTGTATCATGTCGAACCTTAGGATCTTCTGCAATCACTCCCTCTGAAGCAAAGCATCATTCTCCCTCTGCCTTTCGTACTCTATGTATTCTATATTGGAGTGACAAGTAGCTTCCTTTGCTACTAATATTCTATGTATCCATCTAGGCTCACTGGATACCCAGATCCTCTATCTTGAAAACGTTTTTCTCGCACCCATCTGTGAGCTTGTCATCCTCTATAGGCTTTCATTTTCAACCTTGTAGCAAAGGTTAAGATCTTCATCACTCTAGGTGATCTTCAAGCTCCTCATGTATGTGTTATCCCATGGGTGTCTTCTGAGCTCATACAAGGCCTTCTTTAATTCTTTAATTTGCACACATGAGTCTGCTTGTCATGTGTCTTAAGTTTTGGTGGCTGCAAATGTCTCTTCGTAGTCTATTCCTTCTTTCCATGAGAAGCCTCGTTCTACGAATCTTGCCTTGTATCCCACAATGTTGCCATCTACTACATGCTGGATCTTGTAGATCCATATGGAAGACATTACGGACTTCCCTTCAGGTCTCGATACTGCATCCTAGACATCATTCTTCTTGAACTGGTACTCTCCTTCCCTTTCTTCTTGGCTACTTCTTCATAGCTGGAAGGCTCTGCAACAATGATGTCACTCAACAGTGTCACATAACTGCACTGTGTTTGATGCCTCTTGAAGTCTTGTCATACTATTCTTCATTTTGTATTATTTCTTGAACTGTCGTCACTTGTTCTTCAGAACGAGTCTCATCCTTCTTTTCTTGTAGGCGATTGTATGCGATCTTTCCTACAAGTCAAATGCACCAGTTGTATGGCTAGAAGCATTTCACAAGGAATATTCACAATGAAAATTCTTATGCATAAATATATATAATCATGCAACTATTTTAGCCAATACAACATTCATCCATATCTCACAGAAACTTTCTAGATGCCTTCCATCTCTACCAAGACATCATTGAGATTGTGCACTAATCCAATATGTCAGCAAAGAGGTTTTATTCTAGATAAGTAGCAATGGAGAGTTGTATAACACCATGAGCTACTTACCCATCACATGCATATTAATAGTATACTGTCATTAATGCAAACATTCTATCATGCATAATACATCAACAAATGCATAACAAAACAATGACAATTGAATACTTATCTTTATTTGTTTCGTGGGTAGACTCCTTCTTGAGCCTTCTGCTTCATCATGACATCATTATTTCTTATCCAAATCCTAAGATGGATAAGAGAGTCTTCAAGAATTGGGTTCTTTATATTCCTCATCTCTTGAGGGATCTTCTTTGAATCGTGAGCGCTTGATCTTCAGTTGCTCCCATCTTCTCTTCTCTTATTATGGGTCGAGCTTCATCTTGTGTGTGCTCTTCCCAGAGTCTGCTGAAAGTAATCACTTTCTTCTGGCACATATTCCTCGAATGAATGAATCCCATGATCCTGGGAGGCCATTCAAGGTGGTTATCACAACTTCTGCATTCTCCACTTCTTCTTCTGCTGCTTCAAGTTGTTCTTTGATTTGAGATACCCTTGTAAAGTATGACTGTATGGTCTCTGCATTTTGGATCTTCACATTCTTCAACTGGTTTCTCAAAGTAATATTCTGATTTATGTTCTTCCCTTCAAATAGCTTGGTCAAGGAATCAAACATCTCTTTAGGTGTCTTTAGGGAAGACACTTTTGATATAACGTGATCCTTGATTGAATCAGCAATGATCTTCTTGGCCTTAACCAAGTTCTTCTTGTGTAAGGATTTAGCTTCATCTCCCTCTAGAACTGGAACCTCTCCACTTATGTAGGTGTCCAATTCATTTTATTCAAGAACCAGTGAAATCCTATACTTCCATGCTCGGAAGTTTTCAGCTTCTCCAAGCTTGTCATCAAGCTGGTGTGATAGGCCATTTTGAAATGAGAACCTCAAATGTAAATAGCAAAATATTAGATCTTAGTGATTTCAGGTGTCCGTTCTGGTTTTGGATTTGGCCAATCTAGGGTTTATCAGAGAAACCCTAATTTTCAAAACTTGGAATCTTTCAGATTTGATTGGAATCTTTTAGATTTGATTGGATAGAAAGATGGTCCTTTTCAAGGCGAGCTGTCCAATATACTCCTTTTCTGAAAACAGTGGAGGGAAGCTCCCGAAACAGGAAGCTCTAGTTTTTCAATTTCCTCTGCAAAAATGCCTGATATTGTTTCTGCGGTATCTCCGAAAGTAATGCTCCTCTATGTCTGAAATTTCGTATTGAGGTAGCCTCGTCTGTCCTCTTTCCAACACCACAGGGTTACCAGAATTGGTTTCACCAATTGGGACTTATGAGAGTTTTCCCAAGGTGACTTCTTTCAGGATTGTTCAGCATAGTGAAATTGTACGGACTTCCACGTGTCCCTGTTTCATCATCAGGGTCTGAAACTTTTACCACAGAAAGTACAGTCCGTGCCCTATCTGGAACATCTTGCAAAATTTAATTTGGACCTTCGTAGCCCGAGATATAGAAATTCTCCCTAGGTGTCCTGTTTAGGGATGAATCCTGGAAGAGGCTGGAACCCTGATTTGGAGGAATCATATCTCCCAGAATATAGAGAATTTAAGGCTGAAATTTTTACACAGGGTACAAAGGATTTTATCTTCGGCCTGTGAAAATTTCGGCTCCTAAGCCTTCTTCAATCTGAAGATATAGCGAATGTACCAAAACTACCGGTTTTAGTATTTTAGGGTTTTTCAGGCCTGGGGTCAAATTAGGGTTTTGACTTTCCTGGAGTTTTACCCAACCAAAAATCTCGACCTTGGTCTCTAAATTTCGATTTTGATGAGGAGAGAAATTCTATGCTGGGCTCACTCAAAAATTCCTCTTCTGTAAAAAGTCCTAATTTCCCGCAACAAAAACTGAAAATGCCCGGAATCAAATACTACTTCGACAGAAAGATGCGCCCTTCAATGGAGAGTTAGCCTAGCCTCCTTTTTTGATGGATTGTGGAGAGAGACCCAAAAAGTAAGAAGCCCTAGCTTCTGCAGCTGCACAATGTCTTCTTCTTAGGTTAGCTCTGATACCATGTTAGATTTTTATCATTTAAGCAATATGATCTTAGGATCTTATCTGAGAGAATAACATGCACAACAATGAATCACAAGAGACAATAGACAAAAAGATTTTCCTCGGGGAAACCATAAAGGAGAAAACTCCGTAACTTCCTCAGAGATAGAATGAGCACCAATGGCATCAGTAAAACCCAAAGACAGTAAGATGATCTCCAATAGCTGTTCTCTCTCTTATCCCAGCTTCTTCTCTCTCACTCATGCGCTACAACTGAGTGTGAGTGACTATGTGATAAATAGAGAGGCTCACTCTCTATTTATACTAATTCTCGACTTGACAATAACTTACCAGGGCTGACTTCTCTAGGAGAGTCTAATAACCCGAGTGCCCCGAAACTGTGGGGACTTTGACCCCTGATCAATTAGGAGGGTTAACCTCTATGACTTTACATGACTTGTTTACATTACTGATTCTCCCGATAGGAACATCGAGGACTAATCAAATACAATATATGAAATATACAAGTGAATACATTCGAAGTTACAAATACATCAACAACACTAAGGAAGGTCTTCTATCATTGCATGTGTTTTTGCATTCTAGAAGACATTAAACATGAAGCCAAATGTATTAATGTGATTTTCCGAAGTTTAGACTTAGGGAAATACATTAATTAATCTAATTTGATTTTGAGTTAATGAAGTCACTTTTATAAAGTGAAAAGTGAAAATAATTTAAGTGATTGCTAATCTAATATTGACCATTGATCTCACCAAAGGATCTCATCCATTGATCCATAGTGAGAGTTAGGGTTTTCGCTTGGCCATTGAGTTAAAAGAAGATTTGGTGGAGAGGACACATATGGAGAAAGATACAAACAAACAAAGAAGTCAGAGAGAACGGAGGAACACTCACCCGAGGGATTCACCGATTGATCAGGCGAAGCATAGGGCCGTACGAGATCACGCAAAGGGAGGTTGTACGCATCAAAGGGAGGCTGTACATCAGTTGTACGGATTTCGTACAACTAACGCAGGACCGTATGGATTCGTACTGCTGACGCAGAAGGCCGTACAGCTGCGTAGGGGGAGCGTACTGATTCGCTGGGCTTGCTTAGGAATTTCGCAAAGGTTCTATTTTGCCAGGTTCGGTGTATTGAACAAATGGATTGTATTTGTTCTATATCTTCATGATAAAATTTCATATCTGACTGATGCACTGGTTTTTCCATCTTGTGTTTTATCTGGGGGTTTCCATACCCAAAAATACTGTGTCTATATTGATGTGATTATTGTTAATGTTTCTCAATATTTATTTTTTGCTGCATTACTAGTAAAGAAACTCGTGTGGTTATCGGTAAAAATTTAAAATATACTGTTTAGCTCAAGTGTGAGTTTTAAGGAAATTTATTATTTACATGGTGTCAGAGTTCTGTTGAGCTAAATTTGAGAAACTTCAGTAGTATTGATAGATCGGGGGTAGATCTATTGAAGACACAAACCTAGAGTCCAGACCTAGGGTTTGACAGGTACACTTCACTATGGTCGTACACTTGCGAGTTGAGGATAGACTCCAAGGGGATCAGAACTTTCCTCCTTGGAAAGAAAGGATCAGAACTTTCCTACTTGGAAAGAAAGGATCACAATGATCCTGAATGTGAGTGATGTAGAGGAGAACATTGACTCCACGAAGGTTGCACCCACAGATCCGACAGAGTTGGAAAGGTGGAAGAAGTTAGATTCCAGAGTTATGTTGATCAGCTTGGATGGGGTGAAGGACTACATAGCCCCTCACCTTTCTGAGAAGAAGACTGCATTGGAAATGTGGAAGGCTTTGGAAGCACTTTACTAGAGCAAGAACGAAAACCGAAAGATGGTGCTGTAGGAGAGGATGCGCAGTACCAAGATGGCCAAGGGTGAAGGAGTGGTGCCTTATCTCACAAGGATCACATAGATCAGAGACGAGCTTGGAGCAGTTGGCTCTAAGACCGAGGATGAGGAGCTAGTCCGTATAGCTCTCAATGGCTTTTCTAAGCCATGGGACACCTTTGTAAAAGGTGTGGTGGCTAGGGAGAAGCTCCCTGACTGGCAGAGATTTTGGGATGAGTTTGTGCAGGAGGAGACTTGCATGGGTCAAGGTTCAGGTTCATACAACAGTACCCCACAGATTGTGGATGAAGAAGCACTAGCCCTAGAAAGGAAGAACAAGGGTAAGGCAAAGAAAAAGAAAGGTGGTAAAAAGAACATTAACATGTCCAAAGTCAAATGTTTAATTTGCCACAAGTAAGGACACTTTGCCTCCCAATGCCCAAATAGGAAGAAGAAGAACAATACCCAGATGGCAGGTTATGCAGAGGTAGAGGAGTTCAACAAAAACTTCGATGAGGATTTTTGTTTGATAGTTTGCATGGAAAGCACCACATGCAACAACATTTGGTACATTGATAGTGGAGCATCTTGCCACATGACAAGACATAAGAGGTTCTTCAAGAGCTCGCAGGAGGGTGGATCAAATCTTCACATTGAGCTAGGTGATGATGCGTTGTATCAGGTGCAAGGAGTTGGTACTGTTTCGTTTGAGAGGGAGTTTGGCAAAAACCCCTTAGTTTTGCTGATGTATTGTATGTTCCGGGGTTGACCAAGAACCTCATATCCATTCCCACCTTGGAGGACAAGGGCTTTCAGGTGAAGTTCTGAGATCATAAGGGTGTATATTAGGCCAAAGGGGTCAAATGGGAGTTTGGATTGGGTGATTGTGATCCGAATGGGGAAGGTGTACTGACTACACTTTGAGTCTACAAAGGCTCTAGTCAGCAACAACAATAGCCAGGGTGAGTTGTAGCATAGGGGGATGTTACACCATGGAGCACTGAGACAGGCAGTCATTGGAGTTCCTCAGGTATAGGAGGAGAAGCATAACCACTGCAAGGGTTGCGTTGGGGAAGAGCATCAGGAAGCCTTTCCCATAGAGTGAGCACAAGTCTAAGGGGACCTTGGACTTAGTGCATTCAGATGTTTGAGGAACCATGAGTGTCCAATCGTTTAGTGGCTGCAGTTATTGCGTCACTTTCATTGATGACTATTCCAGGAAGACCTGGATCTCTTTCCTGAAGGCCAAGTCATAGGCCTTTGAGTGGTTTCGAGAGTTCAAGACTCTCGTAGAGAACTAGACAGGAAGGAAGATTCGAGTATTGAGGACAGACAACGGGGGTGAGTACACCTCCAATGAGTTCTTGGAGTATTGTTCATTGGAGGGGATCAAGAAGGAGCACATCGTGCCTCATACCCCGCAGCGGAATGGAGTGGCGGAGAGGAAGAGAAGGACATTAGTAGGAGCCAGCCAAGGCCATGCTATTGATCAGGGATTGCCACTATTCTTATGGGCCGAGGCATATAGGACCACAATTTACATTCAGAACAAGTGTCCCCACACAACTTTGGGGAGGAAGACACCCGAGGAGTTCTTCATAGGCACTAGACCAGATGTGAGCCACCTATGCATATTTGGGAGTGTCTGCTATTGTCACATTCATGCTGACACTAGGAAGAAGCTGGACCCTTCTGGAGAGAAGGAAATTGGAATTACTTGTTGGGTACAACGAGACTTCGAAGGCATACAAAGTATATATTCTTGCTCGTAAGAGGATCATTGTGAGCAGGGATGTCGATTTTGATGAGGATAGAGCCTTGCAGAGATCTATGGACTTACTAGCACATGAACAACCAACATAGGACTTGGGGGTCAAGTTGGAGGAGCCACAGGTACATGTACAGGTACTGACATAGAGCACATGTTCTGATAGTCAGAGGGAGTCAGGTGGATATGATCCTTTGGTCATTGACTTGGAGGATGAGCCGCAGCAAGAGGAGGACATCTAACAACCGCAAAAGGTAGACACTAGGCCACGACCTAAGTGGTTTAGGTCCACAGTTGAGGATTCCAGGAAGGTGACTCTTAATAGAGCTCCATGAGGTAGACAAACCACCAGAGAGACTTAGATATATGGCATTGATGAAGGAGTTGATTAACTCCGAACCTTCTAGTTTCGAGGAGGTTGCACAACATGATGTGTGGTAGGAGGCTATGATTGAGGAGTATGACTCCATTATGAAAAACCAGGTATGGGAGGTTGTGCCGAGGCCAGAGGGAAAACGAGTGGTGGGATTCAGATGGATCTACAAGGTGAAGCATGCAGTAGACGGAAGCGTGGAGAAGTACAAGGCACGCTTCGTGGCAAAGGGGTTTTCACAGAAGGAGGGTATTGACTATGAGAAGACCTTTGCCCTTGTTGCCAACTATTCTTCTATTTGGACCATTAACTCATTAGCAGCAACGATGGGTTGGCGTGTTCATTAGATGGACGTCAAGACTGCCTTCCTCAATGGAGTTATATAGGAGGAGGTATTCATTGAGTAGTCCGAGGGGTTTGATGTGGAGAACAGGGATACGCATGTATGCAGGTTGCAGAGAGCTCTTTATGGGCTCAAGCAGGTACCTTTAGCATGGTACTCGAGGATAGACAATTATCTATGGGAGGTGGGATTCCAAATTTCCAACGGAGTGAGACGGAGCACAACCTGTACTTCTTGTCAGATGAGGTGCCTCTCATATTGGTATTGTATGTAGATGATCTCTTTCTTACAGGAGATGAGAGGCTGATTGATGACAGGAAGTCCAACCTTGCAGTTGAGCTTGAGATGAAAGACCTTGGGTTGATGCATTACTTCCTAGGCTTGGAGGTTTGGCATAGAGATGGGTGCTTCTTCATTGGACAAGGGAAGTATGTAGTGGAGATCTTGAAGAGATTCAGGATGGTGGACTGCAAGCCCAAGTCCATACCTCTAGTTTTCAATTGGAGGAAGATTGATGCGTCGGGGTCAGACGGATTTGATCCTACATTGTATCGTCAGCTTATTGGATCACTCATGTATCTGGTCAACACACGACCAAACATTAGCTTTGCAGTCAACTCTTTGAGCTAGTTCATGGTGGACCCTCGAAGAGTACATTGGACAGCTGCAAAGCACGTGCTTCGCTACATCAGAGGTACAGTGGAGTATGGGTTGGTTTATGAGCGCAGTGGGAGTGTACAGCTAGCAGGCTTCACAGATGCTGATTGGGCAGGATGTGTAGAAGATTGGAAGAGCACTTTAGGTTGCTGCTCTAGCATTGGGTCAGGGGTTGTCTCTTGGTTCAACAGGAAGCAGGAAGCAGAAGTCAAGGGTTTTCTGTTTGTCTTCACCCTTCTCATCTTCTAAAGTTTGATATTCTTGGTTACTGGTTCGATTTTTATTTCATATCTATAATCTCATGCAAGAATATAAGTATATTTGAGTAGTTGGCTAGATCTAAGTAGTTTGCAATTAAAATATCAAAGTCTAGATCTGGTTAGAGTTGATCTACCATTTTTTACTGTCTGTTTCAAGTAAAATCCAAAGTTAAGTAAGGGTAGTTTGATTCAAGAGTTTAAAGATTCATACTTGGCTATTTAGAGCTTGGTTTACTTGTTCCAAAAGAACAAGTGAAGATCCTAAGAAGACGAACTTTCTAGCTTTGTCTTACTTCGTTAAATTTCGCAAATTTTCTTTTATTTTTTAACTTAGAAAAATTTTGCAAGTTTTTTTGTAGTTTTTCTGAAACACTCTTAAAGTGTTTGGGACCATCTTCTAACAATTGTTGTTGGCTGTTTTTTGTCGTTCGATGCACAGGTAGAGAGAAATGTTGCCCAAAAATTGAAGATTCAAGCAAGTGAGAAGACTCCACACCTTCCCCACTCTTTGTTCCCTTTCTCTCCCTTCATTCCTATTGACAGAAATTTGTAAATTCGTTGATCTAAATGATAAAGATCACGGGTGTTCCAAGAAAGAGCTTTTAAGCCATTGTATTAACTGGAATAAAAGAGACCAGGAAGGCTGTGTTAAGCCTTCTGCAATCTCCATTTGGGGATTGGTGTGGTGTGCTTAGTTAGTTTAGTTAATTTTTTGTTTTATAGTTTAGTTTGCTTTTCATTTTGGAAGTAAAATAATTTCATTTTTGTTATTTCTTTAAGCTTTTAAAATTAACCCGGTTGTGCTCTCCCGAGTATCTCAAAAGGGGGAAAGAGACTCTCAGCTGTGAGTAGTCAGTTAATAAATATCATTTTTTAGTTTTAATAAAAATTAACGAAGGCTCCTTCCTCGTATGCTCTGCATCACTGCAGATTGTCTAATCAGTTGGCAGTACCAGAAAGGGATATGATTGATTAGAATAATAGGAAAATCCATATAAACTTGCTTCTTGAGAAATTGGGAGGTCGCGTAGGTTGGATACCATAGAGTCAGGGGGCTACTCCAAGCAGGTTATGCGTTGCCCCGTTGGACACTTGGTAAAACCGCTTTAGCACTCACTCGCTTAATCACTCCCTTATTGGGCCAAACCCACAATTAACCCACTCTTTTAATCACTCATCTAATAATCTAAAATTTATCAACCAAGACACTGCAATACTTTCACCGTGACTACACTAGCAACCCTCATATGCAAAGCACTTTCTTCATTTGGCACTCGTCTATTTTACTCTTTTGTTTTGCATAAGTTCATTTGCAAATGTGTTTGGAATGATTTGTATATTTTTCTAAAGGTTGCTAAGAGTAATTCATTCGCAGTAATTGGTTGGTAACATTTTAATCCATTTCATGTTAAAACTCCTAGAATATCTGTTGTTTCATACTTTCTTAGTTAGAAACCACTTTAGATTATCTTTCATAGGGTCCACCCCCCTTGGCTTCGCTAGGAGTTGGCCTAGACGGAGGAGCTGAGTATCAGATGACAACACTTGGCTCGAGCTTGCCCCCAAGGTTGCACCCAATGGCTTGAAGATTTCTGCCACGTGACCCGAGGTGCGAATTAGTCGACAACACCAACGAATGTTCGTCAATGGGATTGTGTGGTACCATGATGTCAATACAAAGTGGGAGCGCTAAGGCGACTTTTATAAAAAGCAAGAAACCTAAAAACCAAAAAAGAGCTAAATTCGAAGATGGAGGGTCAATCCAAGAGAGAAATGTACAAAGAGGATGGAGGATATGTAATACAAAAGTGGTAAATTTGTCATGGTTCATTGGAAGCATCTCTCTTAACATTTGAGTGCAAATGAAGGAATCTCAAAATAGTACTCTATTTGGAGGAAGAATTGGAAGACGTGTTATAATGGGTAATGTGTCGTTGCTTGGAGTGGGGGGCTTGCTGTTGTGACCTTTGTAAAATCATCTGGTTGTTGGTATGTGGCCAAGATTGGTTGGGCGGTGTTTGGCGGAAGTGAAGGTGGTCCTCTGTGTCCTTATTGATCTAGGGTTGGGATCATTACCATCATCTGTATGTCTCTTGGTGCCCCTAGAAGAAGGGAGCATTGGAAAAGAGGAAATAATATGTTGAGTGGATGCTGGTCCAGGGTGTGAATGTTGCTAGAGGATGGGGGAGCAAAGCCGGAAGGACTCCTTCAAGTATAAGGCTAGACATCTTTAATCGAGATACTTGAAGGAACTAGTTACAGTTTGAATCTCTTGTATGTTCTTGGGTTGAAGAAGAATCTTGTTTCTGTTTCCATGATTGAGGATAGACTCTGTTTCCATGATTGAGGATAGACTCGATAGAGGCCTTGGGGTATATGTCCTAGATGGGAAAGTTTACATCTTTCTCAAAGCAGAGGGTCCATCTACTTCATATGCGATTGGAGTTAGATGCTGGAAATTGTACAAGCTTCTCTTCCAGCCACATCATGCACTAACACACACATAGAGTAGCAGTGAGTTGTGTGAGTTATGGCACAGGAGGATGGCCCACCTTCATCATTTAGCTTTGAGGATGTTGAGAGAGATGACCACAGGGTTGCCAGATTTCAGTACAAAGCAGAGTGGTGTATATAGAGGCTATGCTTTGGGAAAGTACACTAAGACTGCTTTTCCAATCAGTGACAACATTTCACAGGGAGTGCTTGATTTGATTCATTCAGACTTGTGTGGTCCCATGTCTTCTGTCTCATTGACAGGTTTTGAGTACTACATTACATTCATCGATGATTTTTCTAGGAAGACCTGGATCTACTTTCTGAGAAGCAAGAAGTCAGAGGAGGTCTTGCTTCGGTTCTTAGAGTTCAAAGCTCTTAATGGAGAACCAAACAGGAAAGAAGGTCAAGGTGCTCAGATCAGATAATGGGGGTGAGTATACTTCCCATGTATTAGATGAGTTTTGTAGACAGGATGGCATTAGGAGGCAATTGACAGTTCCCTACACTCCACAGCGGGATGGAGTTGCTGAAAGGAAGAACTGTGCTATAGTAGGTGCAACTAGAGCCATGCTGCAGGATCACAGTCTTCCTTTCTTCCTATGGGAAGAGGCCTATAGTACAACTGTTTTTGTACAGAACAAGAGTCCGCACTGTGCCTTGGGGTGCTAAACTCTTGAGGACATGTTCACAAGGAAGAAGCTTGAGATAGGCCACTTCCGCATTTTTGGATGCCCTGCATATCCCCATGTCCCTTCTGAGAAATCAAGGAGATGGCTGTATTGTACCAGACCGTACAACTGCATAGAAATCAAGGCAAGTGGGCACAAATTTTGAGGTAAAGTACAACATTTAATGCTGTAAGTAGGTCGTATAGGACACCACGAATTTCAAGGCAAGGTACTGTTGTTTTTGCAGATAAATCAAGGTAGAAATTTTGGGGACAGATTCTGGCATGTTTCCCAAGGCCGCACATGTGAGGCCGTACAACTGTCAGGAAGGTAGATATTTTGAGATACAATCTGGAAATTTTCAGCAGGCCGTACAGTGAATATCTAGCACAAATTTCGAGACGAAATTTGTTAAGATAAGTACTGCTGTGAATTTGTTTTAGTTTGCCTAAAGAAATAAAATTTTCTCTCTGAAAACAAGTTTTCCCTTGGGGTTTTTTCCTGGACCTTTTTGGTCAAAATTCTGAGTCTAAATTTTATGTGTATTGGCTGTCATAATTTTCTGAATGTGAAAAGGTAGGCTGCCATTTAAATTTCTGAGTTGTTTATGTTGAAAGAATTCCATGTGTTTCAAGAAAAAGCCAAATTTTTTAAATTTTATGTGATTATGCATGCTGGGGTTGGGCATTAAACTACATGTTGTGAAACTAAAGTTGAATCCGGGTTGGGGTTCTAAAATTTTCATGGTATCAGAGCTGTGTTAAGGGCTGAAAACATAACTCATAAATAAATTTCAGACTTGGAGAAATAAGGGAAAACAGGGTTTTGTGGAGAAAACAGGTTCTTGGACTGATTTGTAGTGATGGCTACTAGACTTAGGATAGAAGACAGGTTGGATGGGGTAGTGATTTTTAGCCTGAGGAAGGCTAGAATAGTGTTGATACTGTAGGAGAATGAACTATGAGACATAGTGCACAATACTTCTTCCCATCCAGTCACAGTTCGTACAGTTGTAGCAGATAAGGCCGTATTTGACAAGAAAGACATTAAAGCAAAATGAATCATACTAGATGCCATAAAGACTATTTGATACCACATATATCTAGGAAAGATTATGCTCATTAGACGTGGACAACTTTGACCAATCTATACCAAAGTTTGAACGAAAACATGAAAATGGTGTTGAGGGAGAAGCCGAAGGGTACTCAAATGAACAAGGGGGAGAACATGGTTGCCGACCTTATCGGGATTACACAGTTTCGAGATGAGCTTGGAGTGGTGGGGGAGAGAGGATTGGATGCTGAGTTGGTTCGCACAACTCTGAATGGTGTGACAAAGCCATGGGCTGTCTTTGTAGAGTCAGTTGTTGCACGTTAGCACATGCCTTTGTGGGTTCGTCTTTGGGACGATTTCATTTAGGAGAAATGTAGAGGATATGTACAGGGGAGTACATCTCACAACAAAGATGAAGAGGAGAATGTGGCCTTAGCAGCGAAGAGTAAGAAGAAGTCCAAGAAGGGTCTTAAGGGTGGGACCAAGCAGTAGACAAGTGAGCAGAAGAAGGATATGACCAAAGTGAAATGCTTTTCTTGTCAGAAGTTTGGGAACTATGCTGGGAAGTGTCCAAACAATAAGAAGAAGAAACAATAGACAGTAGCAACAACGAAGATCGATGAGTATGCTGTTAGATTTGAGAGAGACTTTTCTTTCTTTGTTGGTGATCGTATAGAAAGAGTATCATCTATCGCCAGTGATGATATGGAGGACCAAACAGATCATTCCGTGATAGTTGGGCACTCACTGAGTGCTTCTACCACTTATTCCACATGGTATCTTGATAGTGGGGCTTTGAGCCATATGACAGGTACATGTGATGTGTTTACTGAGATGACTGAGACAAGCTTGAGTCTCAAGGTGGTGTTGGGTGATGATACAGTGGTGAGAGCTGTTGGGCATGGGACTGTCACTTTTGAGAGTGAGTCCATGAAGCCCATGACACTGAGGGATGTCTTGTACGTCCTTGGGCTAAAGAAGAATCTTGTTTCAGTTTCCACTATTGAGGACAGGGGTTTTGGAGTATATGTCCTTGATGGGAAAGTACATATCTTTCTCAAGGTAGTAGGACCATCTGCTTCATATGCCATCAGAGTTAGATGTGGGAAATTGTACAAACTTCTCTTCCAGCTTCATCATGCGTTGGTACACACTAGCAGCAGTGAGTTGTGGCACACGAGGATGGCCCATCTTCATCATTCAACTTTGAGGATGCCGAGAGACATGACTACAGGCTTGCCAGATTTCAGCATAGAGCAGAGTGGTGGTTGTAGGGTGTGTGCTTTGGGAAAGTACACCAAGGCTGCTTTTCCAAGTAGTGACACCAGATCAGAAGGAGTGCTTGACTTGATCCATTAAGAGTTGTGTGGTCCCATGTCATCTGCCTATTTGACAGGATTTGAGTACTACATCACATTCATTAATAATTATTCCAGGAAGACCTGGATCTACCTCTTGAGGAGCAAGAAGTCAGAAGAAGTCTTGAAGAGGTTCCAAGAGTTCAAAGCTCTTGTGGAGAACCAAACAGGGAGGAGGATCAAAGTACTCAGATCAGACAATGGGGGTGAGTATACCTCCAAGGAGTTTGATGAGTATTGCAGACAAGAGGGAATAAAGAGGCAGCTAACAGTTCCTTACACTCCAAACCAAAATGGAGTTGCAGAAAGGAAGAACTGTGCGATAGTGGGAGCAACAAGAGCCATGTTGAATAACTAGAGTCTTCCTTTCTTTCTATAGGCCGAGGCCTATAGTACTGTTGTTTATGTCTAGAACAAAAGTCCTCACCATGCATTAGGAAGTAAGACTCCCGAGGAGATGTTTATTGAGAAGAAGCCTAAGATAGGCCACTTCCGCATTTTTGGATGCCTTACATATTCACATGTCCCTTCTGAGGAGAGGACAAAGTTGGATGCTACTGTATAGAAATGCATCTTTGTTGGATATGATGAGACTTCAAAGGCCGTTTGCATATACCTTCTTGCACAAAGGAAAGTTGTAGTGAGGAGGGAGGTGAGATTTGAGGAGCAGGCCTTTAGGAGATCTCAAGAGTCTGAGATGGAGGAGTAGTAGGTTTCTACTCCACAGGTGACAACATCTAGTATATAGGGTCATAGGTCTCTGCTGTGATTGGTTCACAAATGTCAGGATTATTAGTTTTAGGGACACAATCTACATGGACTTCTGGTACAGGGACAGGTTCTCGAATTATAGGTTTACAAGTTACACCTTCATGTGATTCGGGTTCACTTGGTTCAGGTTCATGCTCATGCTCATCGGGAACAGGATCTCAAAGCACAGGTACTTCTTCAGGGAGATAGTCATCAGATGAAGAGGCTCAAGAAGAGGGTTTGCCACAGGAAGCTACTTCTAGGAAGAGAAAGCCAAGTTGGCTTAAGGAGCTTGTGAAGGAAGTTGAGGAGGCCGTGGGGCCATCCAAGAGGGAGGTCAGAGAGAGCAAGGCACTAGAGAGATTTTCCAGTTACATGGCAGTGGTGACTAGCTTTCGTGAGTCAGAGCCCGCTACCTTTGAGGAGGCATCTACACATTAGGTTTGGAGAGATGCCATGATGGAAGAGTAAAATTCCATTATGAAGAATGATGTGTGGGAGATTGTTTCGAGACCAGAGGGGAAGTTAGTTGTGACTTCCAAGTGGTTGTACAAGATAAAGCATGCTGCAGATAGTAGCATTGAGAAGTACAAAGCTCAATTTGTAGCGCGGGGGTTCTCATAGGTTGAGGGAGTTGACTATGAGGAGACTTTTACGCCAGTTGCTCGATATTCTTCCATCAGATCAGTGATATCCATAGTTGTAGAGATGGGTTGGAGGATCTACGAGATAGATGTGAAGACCGCATTTTTGAATGCTCTTCTACAGGAGGAGGTGTATCTGGAGCAACCACCGGGCTTTGAGGTGCATGGGAGAGATTCACATGTATGTAGGCTGAAAAAGGCCTTGTATGGATTGAAGCAAGCCCCTCGGGCTTGGTACCCGAGGATTGACTCATACTTGCTTTCGATTGGGTTCTAGAAGAGTGAGGCTGATCCCAACCTATATTTCATTGTGGTTGGAGGTGATCCGCCTATTCTTCTGCTATATGTTGATGACTTGTTTTTCACAGGGGAGGAGCACCTGATTGTAGTTTGCAAGAGAGATCTTGCTTCAGAGTTCGAGATGACTGACCTTGGGTTGATGCATTATTATTTGGGTATGGAGGTATGGCAGGAGGATGGACAGGTTTTCCTGGGGCAAGGAAAATACGCAGCTGATGTTCTGAAGAGATTTCAGATGGAGGGTTGCAAACCAATGTCCACACCCATGATCACCAACTGGAAGAAGCTTCATGCTTCCAAGGGAGAGTTGGTTGACCCAACCTTATATAGGCAACTCATTGGTTCGTTGATCTATCTGGTTAACATTGGACCGGATATATGTTTTACACTAAACACTCTCAGCCAGTTCATGATGGAGCCTAGGAGAGTGCATTGGGTAGCTGCAAAACATGTTTTGAGATATCTTGCTGGGACAATAGACTATGGTTTGGACTACAGGAGATCGGATGGAGTGGGCTTGGTTGGTTTCACAGATTTAGATTGAGCAGGCAGTGCATTGGACTGGAAGAGCACTTTCGGTTGTTGCTTTAGTTTGGGCTTGACAATAGTGCCGTGGTTCAGCAGAAAGCAGAAGTTCGTTGCTTTGAGCTTTGCTGAGGCTAAGTATATGCCAGCCAGTCAGGCTAGTTGTGAGGCATTGTGGCTTCACAAGTTGATGGTTGACTTGTTTGATCGGGAGTTGAGGCCTACAGTTATATATTGTGACAATCAGAGTTACATCAGACTCTTTGAGTTCAATATTCTATGACAGGTCTAAACATATTAAGATCAAATATCACTTCATTTAGAGATTATGTTTAGAGGGGAGCAGTTGAGTTGCAGTACATATCTACTGAGGAGCAGGTGGCTAACATTCTCACAAAGTCTTTGGGAAGAGGGAAGCATATTCATTTCAGAGACAAGTTGGGAGTGGTGAAGAACAACTTCCTCGGTAAGAGGGAGTGTTGAAAATTACCAAGGAAGTGTTTGTTCATCCTGCAATGCCTTGGGGTAGACATGAACATTAAAAAGTTGTGTTCCCTAGTATTTTTAAAATGAGAATGACTTTATGTTTATAAAGTGACTTTAAAAAGTGAGTTTGAGTTATTATAAATTTAAAAAGTGACTTTATGAGAATTGAAAAGGTGGGTGAGTAATCAAGTCTCATTTATTTTTTAAAAGTAAGTTAATGCTTTTAATGAGAAAAGTGAGATTTAATAAATGCCCTAGATCTCATTTAGTTGGCTTTTAATCATGGCCATTGATTTTGAGATAGTTGTTACTCAAACAAAAAGGCTAGGGAAAGGCATTGAGAGATTCATTGTTCACTTTTACTAAAGAGATATTTTGAGAGAGGAGAAGAGCAAGAGAAGAAGACAAGGGTTTGAAGAGAATTCATCCTTGAGGAAGAGAGAGAAATTTTCAGCACAAATTCAAAGGTTTGAGAATGGCACAAATCCCAAGAACTTGAAGTGGCTCTAATCCCAAGACCACAACAGTCAAGTACAACACAGATATCAAGGAACCATACAACAGTTAGAAATTGCACAGAAATCAAGGAGAGGGCTGTATTGTACCAGACTGTACAACTGCATAGAAATCGAGGCAAGCGGGCATGAATTTCGAGGTGAAGTACAACATTTAATGCTGTAAGTAGGCTACATGACAACACGGATTTTGAGGCAAGGTATTGCTGTTTTGCACAGAAATCGAGGCAGAAATTTTTGGGACAGATTTTGGCACGTTTCTGAAGGCCATATGTGTGAGGCCGTACAGCTGTCAGGAAGGCACAGAGTTTGAGATAAAGTCTGGAAATTTTCAGCAGGCCATACAGTGAATCTTTGATGCAAATTTCGAGACGAAATTTGTTGAGATAAGTACTGCTGTAAATTTGTGTTAGTTTGCATAAAGAAATAAAAATCTCTCTCTGAAAATAGGTTTTTCCTGGACCTTATTGGTCAAAATTATGAATCTAAATTTCATGTGTGTATTGGCTGTCATAATTTTCTTAGTGTGAAAAAGTAGGCTGCCATTTAAAGTTCTGAGTTGTTTATGTTGAGAGAATTCCATGTGTTTCAAGAAAAAGTCAAATTTTTAAAATTTTATGTGATTATGCATGCTTGGGTTTGGGGATTAAACTACATGTAGTGAAAACTAAACTGAAACCGGGTTGGGTTCCAAAATTTTCACACCTTTGGTTGAATGTGTGGTCGGGAGATACTTGATGCTAGATGGAGTTAACTTCTTTCTCATGTGCCCTCTACTTTGGTGTTGATATGTTGTGGTAGTGCACTTTGCCTTGGTGGGATTTCCTAACGCGATATGACCTGATGTTGTAACATTTGCTAGAAATTGCTTAGGGGGAATGTGTAATTGATGATGTAGTACCCTTGTGATCTTATATTTTCTAAGTTTCAGTTAGAGAAAGAGGCTATTACAAATTTTCTTGATGATCAAGTGTTTTCCTAAGGTTTAAGGGAATAATAATCAAGTATTAGTCCTTTGGTGGTGTTCTGTAGATTCAAACCTAACCGAAGCTTTTAATTTTTCATTATGTGGGGTTCCACTAGGAGAGAATAACTTATTATGCATGGTACAACACTTTATAGAGCATCGCCCCCTTCATTGGCATTCTTGTTCATGGTGATTTAATTAGTTGGTGACTAATTGGAGGGTGGTCTATGGTTTAATTAATTTTTTAGCCTTACTGCAAACTTATTGAGGTTGATTTAACCATTCATTGGTTAATTTAATCACTTAGAAGTATAATACTTGAGTATCCGCCTTTGTTGGCCTCTTTTCACATGTGGGAGGGGTTATTTGAAGGTTATTCATGACTATCTTGAGGAGCATTCTCCTATGACATAGGTTTGAAGGTACAAGGGGGAGTATCTTATTATTTGTGGATGAGAAGTGCGTTGGGGACATACTTGATGCTAGATGGAGTTAACACCTTTCTCATGGCCCCTTTCCTTTGGTGTTGGTTTGTTGCGGTAGTGCACTTTTCCTTCGTGAAATTTCCTTAGGGGATATGACCCGATGTTATAACATTTGCTAGAAATTACCTAGGGGGAATGTATAATTGATGATGTAGTACCCTTTTGATGTAATATTTTCTAAGTTTGAGTTAGAGAAAGTGGGTATTACACCTCTTCCTGATGATCAAGCCCTTTCCTAAGTTTTGAGGAAGTATTAATCATTTATTAGTCCTTAGGTGGTGCGCCCTAGATTCAAAGCTAGATGAGGCTTCAAATTTTTCATTATGTGAGGTTCTGCTAGGAGAGAAGATTTTATTTGCATGGAAAAACACTTGATGGAACAACCCTGCCCCTACCTTCATTGGCACACATGTTCATGCTGATTTAGTTAGTTGGTGACTAATTGGAGGTTGGACTATGGCTTAATTAAAATTTTATCCTTAGTTCACGCATTTTGAGGTTGATTTAACCACCCATTGATTAATTTCGTCATTTTGAAAGCTAATACTTGAGTGCCTTCCTTCATTGGCCTCTTAACATGTAGGATGGGTTAATACGAAGGTTATTCATTTGTCTTAACAAGCCCTCTCCCATGGCAATAGGTTCCAAGGTACGCAGAGGAGTATTTTATTATTTGTGGATGAGAAGGGTAACAACCTCTTGCACACTTCTCTAGGTCATCTTCTCTTATGCACATTGTTACAAATGAATCATTTGATGGTTTGCAAAACAACACATGGTTTTGGCACATGCATCCATATTCTATTGTTTGTTGGTTGATGGAGGTTGTTAAATGCCACACTTTTTTAGGGTGCACCTCTCCTAGGTGACCTCTTCATGATGCATGGTCTAAGCTTCGCTTGGCATCATATTTATTTCTTAGAGCACCCTAGCTTCTCTCACACATGTCAAGGGGTTGGCACACCTCCCTAGGGCGCACTTATATGAAGTGGGTTGAAAAATGAATATTTTATTGAGTTGGTTGAACTTAGGAGAGAGAACTGTGTTTGACCCTTCTTTTAACTTGAGAAGCTCTCTAGTTAGTTGGCATCTTGCACATTTTTCCAAGTGTTTGTTGGAGCGCCCTTCCTCTTTCACACATTTGGGTTCTATTTTGAGAGAAGTTGTTATGCATTCGTTGGAGATCCTTTCTCTCACACATGTTGTTAAGATATAAGGCTACACATGCAATAAAGTCCCTTAAAGTGACTTAGGTTAAAAGCAAGGGTTTTGTTGCCCCCTTTCACACACCTGGGGGGGACATGGCAGAAATCTTCAAACTCGGTGTGTCATTGGGGGAAAGTCTTGAGTCAAGGCTATCACCTTGTTCTTGACTCCTCCGTTTAGGCCAACTCCTAATCGAAGCCAAAGGGGGTAGACCCTATTAAATTCTAAGGTTGTTAAGGATTAGTGTGATGATGATTAATTTACTTACGAGTTTGATGAAAAAGAAATACTGGAACAAGATATTTGTAATGATATTTAAATACAACATCATATAGAATCACTTAACACATGATATATAAAGCATATAGAAGCAAATGATTGTATGATGATAATACCAGTGCCGAAGATAACGTCCGAAATAAGAAAATGCCGCTGTATTGTCAGGATGTGTTGCGAATGCACTTGGTAAGTTTTAGATTAATATGGAAGATGAGTGAATTAGATTAGGGGGAAGGAACTCCAAATATACCCGAAATTACGAGGAGCATGTCCAAAACCCTTATTCGATGTGGTTCCACGCGAGGAATATGTGGGCTGGGTCGGAGTCTCTGAGACGTGTCCAACACTACACCAACAAGAGTATAGCTTGACGGTGTCTCGAGGTCACTACCCAGTTGTTCCCTCTTCCGCTGTGAACTTTCCCCACAACGGATCAAATCGAGGCGTTGAATTTTCACCTTGGGAGGTTAATTCAGATGTGGGACTAATTACTAGTCGCCCACGTTGCTTTTGATGTAGCCAACTGTTCGGTCGAACCGCAGCTGTGTAGAACATACATAATGGAGTCTTGTCGATTTTAAAGATTTTAAAGACTGTGTTTGTATGTAAAAAAAGGAAAAAATTAACCTCCAAGAATCTCTTTTGGTTCAAATGAACCTCAATCGGGAAAGCAAGGAGGGGTAAATTTTAAACGAGAAATAAAACTAAAACTAAGGTATTGAAAGAAACAACGGTTTTCTAATTAGGCCTACCACACATCTCTTTCCCCTTTTGGGTAACTTGGGAAGTCGTGGAGTTAGTATTAGTGTTATTCTTGATCAAATAAAGATATAAATGAATGCACAGATCAAAGTATACTATTCTGCAAAAGAAACTAAACTAAACAAACGAAAACATGAAAAAATGGTACCGACATAGATCCCGCTGGGGGGATGGGGAATGGGCTCTAAAGAGCCTACTCAAAATTTTATTATGCTCAGTTACAAAATGCTTGAAAAGGAATGCTCTTTGGTCCTTGTTATTTGCGATCCAAGGGCTTACAACAGGTAAAAATTGATAGATATTGGAAAGGAGAGCTCTGGGAAGCTCTGAATGGCCTAAATCTTCCAATATTGGGTAGCACCTCCTTGTCTTTTTCGATGGACCTGCTAAAAACGAGCAAGTTATTAAACCCAAAATATGTTCAAAAACACTTTAAGAGTGACTTTGAACATCTAAAAAAATTTCTAAAAAATTTTAAGTTAAAAAATGTAAAGAAATGACCAAGCTTTCCTAAGGATCTTGGCTTGCCTTTTGGGCCAATATGATGTGCACTTAGATGCAAGATTCAACTTTAAAATTTAGGCAAAATACTTTCAAATGACAAGTTAAGAATATGCTTCAAATTTTCTTGCAAAGGAAAGTAGATTGAGCTAGATCTATTCAAAAAAAGATGAATATTTTGTACGAAACTTTCAGATCTAGACTATGAGCTTTTAAAAGATACATGTATGACAAATTTCACTCTAAGATGATAGATCTAAAAAATAAAAGCCATGAACCAAGTAGCCAAGTAGATTTTAAATTTTAAAAGGAGATAGAGCAGAGGACAAGCTTGTAGCTGTGAAGATCAACCAAAGAGCTTCCGGTAAGCAGTTGGACTACGCCGAGTGAAAAGGTGAAGATGATAAGGAATAAACTTGTTCAAAACCTTCTCCACGGTAACCTGTAACTAGCATAAATAAAACTTGCAGAGAGATTTGTGAGATTCAATGATATACATATAAAAGACTAGAGCACCATGATCTTAAACTTATTGAAAATGCCAGATCTTGATCTTTACATACATATGAACAACATAATCTATAAATAAACTTATTTAAAGACTCTTTTCTTTTGATTGGGAGCAATCCTCACAAAGTTAGATTCACAAATTAAGCAAGGAAAAGATACACTAGATATAGATTACCTCAAGCATAAGCAACAATATTCATCCAACCGAATGCCTTACACCATCTAGCCTCCAAAGCTTTTCTTTATTCATAATGAAAAATATACAACAGTATCACATTGGTAAGCCTTCTGAAGCAACTCTAACTCTCTTCAATGGAGAGGATCATGCTTTATTTCTAGCTAGAGCAGACCCCATGGGGGCGTATCCAACACTGAAGATGACTAAATATAGAAGTCAAGTTGCATTCGCAATTTGTGGGATGTATTAGAGTTAGACTTAAGTTAAGGTTGAGAGGAACAAGGAGTGGTAGGCGCCACCTCTTGAGAGATGCGCCTACCTCACCCAACCTCCACACGTAGCGAATACTCACACGCCACAACTCCAAAGCACAAACATCAGGGTAAGAAAGCGGACTATTGGATGATGGGAGGTCGCCATCATTCAATCAATCTCCAACTACCAACTCAATTAATATCCAAATGCCTATACAACACCACTCACACGAGTTCAATGAGGATGGCGTCATCCAACATTATATGATTCATAGCACTTTGAAATTATCCAAAGTTTTAATGTTTTAGTATTGGAAAGGGTCACATGATCATGAGGGGTCCACTTGCCATGTCACCCCACTCTTAATTTGACTTATTTTTTGACTTTTAAAAATTTGACTTTAGTGCCAAATTGTCGCAACTTTACCATTAAAATACCGTTTTGACACACCTTTAGAGAAATAATGCCTCGCGGGATGTTGAAGCCGCCCGAAACATAGGAAAAGTGGCTCTCGGAGGTAAAGAGGATGCTCTAAGTGTGAAAACGAGCATCCCCATACCAAATATGGACTCCGAACTTGACTTTTATTACATTTGGAAGTTTTTTAATTAAACCATTAAAAAATGGCCTAATTTTGTTGGAAAAATTATTTTTCTCGGAATCAGACGAAACTCTAGGGGGGCCTAGTACATGTCCATACGACTCAATTCGAATGCTTAACATGTTTATAAACTTTGACACGGAGGCTCTAATAACCTCCTAAGGCCTCACCACCAAGATGACTACCCCAATTTTGGAGGTGTGAGTGAAAAATTCAGAAATTATTAATTGTTTATTCAACAACCAATAATTACTGAGGGAAACAACACTCTAGGATAATCGACTTGATGCTTAAGTCTGGGAAGCTGAGCCTTTTATAAAAATTGATCATGCTAGCACATTTTTACAATTTCCCCAAGGGGGTATGGACATGTGTTACAAAACAAAATGAACAAACTCCCAGAAAAATCTTGGCGGACTTTTGAACTCTGATCAATGAACGGGTATGCTTGTTCTGCTTTGCCGACTCGCTTTATACAACCAACTAAGCATGACTTAGTAGGTAACATCTAGCTCCATCTAAAGAAACGCGCTCTGACTATTTTTCTAATAAAAAAGAGGATGTGAAAACTTCGGAATCTCTGGGTCCTGCACAAAGAATTAAAGTCCATCAGTAACACATATATAAAAGGAAACCAACTGAGAAACTAAGTTATTTGTACTGTACAAAGTTAGTATAATATACAAGAAAATACTACTTTACAAAATTTAGAACTAGTATACAACAAAAAATCTTCAAGGTTAGTAAGAAAGATTTCTATACAACATCTATAGTACAACAATATGATACAACAAAGATAATAATGCATAAGGAGAAGTTTAGGAATAGGCCCTGATACCACTGATGCCAATATAGGCATCAAACGTCTCGCTTTTAGGCATCTTAGGGTTTTAGTCATATTAAAGTTAGGGTTTTGGTCACTCATCCTCTTTATAAGAGCTAGGACCCTCATTGTAATGTGGTACTATACCGTCTCATAATAAAATCATCATTCATTGTGTTGTGTGATACTGAGCTCTTATTGATTTGGTGATGTAACCCTATCCAGGGTTTCTTGTTTATCAGTTTCCATAATACACATGTGAATACTATTGGAGGAGTTTGTTATGGAGTGCACTCTTAGATGGTTATTTAATATTTCTTCATTCAAAGCATCCTGAAGGGTGCACCTGTGGAGGTTACAACCACTTAATATTTTAGTTTACGTTGACTCAACTCATGGAGGTGGTTACTAGGAAAAACATTATTTTATTGTGTCTATTTCAAAGTATCTTGGAGGGCACACATATGGATGAGATCATTTATTATTTCATGAAAGTTTGAAAAGGTAAAGAGGCTTATTTCAAAGATGCACCCCTCCTTTAGGAGATTCCTCATGCATATTTTATTATATTTCCTTGCAGAGCGAATTCTCCTAGAGGATGAAGACCTTTTGACTTGGCAAATGACCTAACTCACTGCAATATTTATTATTGTTGGCCTTGTCATGGATTGAGTTAGACAAATAATCATATTTTATTAGAAGAGAATGGTGCAAAGAAGATAATGGAGCAGAGATGTAACACGATATGATAAGAATGTATATTTTTATAAATTGGATGATTTTTATCAATGTTACAAATATGATTATTTGCTTAACTCAATCCACGACAAGGCCAACAATAATAAATATTGCAGTGAGTTAGGTCATTTGCCAAGTCATTTGCAGTATATTCGTGTCGGCGACTATATTGCCGAGGGTCCAAAAAGAAATTATCGGATTTATCGACGAAAATGTCGGCAAACATTGGCAATATATCAACAAAATAAAAAATACAAAAATATTAAAAAACAAAAATTAAAAAAATTACAATATATTCGAAAAAATCGGCAAATATCGCGATATATTCGAAAAAATTGGCAAATATCACGATAAAATCGGGAAAAAATTGCCAAAAAATCGGGGAAAATATTGGGGCAATATATTGCCGATATATTGCAAGTGAGTTGACATCGCGATGTTGCCGATATATTGGTGATGTTTGTAACACTAATTTTTATTACAAAAGACACTTTGTCTTATATAAGCCTTTTATCGTGACTATTCGTATAGTCACGATGTTTCATAAGAATTTTTAATGAGTCATTTACCTATATATATATTATATAGGTATTTTTATAATGTTGCTTATTTATTTTCGTATATTTTAAATATTATTTATTTGATGTATACAACACTGTCCTCTTCTTTTAAGATGCTTTGTCCTCAAAGTAGATCAATGATGGATGTTGCTGAACGAACATCTCGGTTTCCCACGAATCATCTTCTTCTGGACAATTTCTACTTAATAAGGTATTTTTTGATGATGCGACAGAGTAGTCTTCTTTCTCAGATGTTGATGATGGCTTTGGGTTCTAATACGAGTTCCCTTCTTCATCCAAGGTAGGGAGTGTCGTCTGAGCAGATTGATGTTGACTCGAATTTTTTTTGAGACTGGAAACATGAAAAACATTGTGAAGTCGACTCTTGTTTGGTAACTTCAATTCATATGCTACTGGGCTAATCTTTCAGATAATTTGGTATGGCCCAAAAAACTTGGGAGATCATTTATTTTTTCCTTGTTGCCTAAGTGGCAATTGTTTGTATGGTTGAAGTCTTACAAATACCTAGACTACTACTTCAAACTCTCTTTCTGTTCTATTTTGATCTACTTGTTGTTTGATTCGATTTTGTGCCATTGTTAAATTAACCTTGAGTACTTGCATTCCTTTCTGGTTTTCTTCAAATTGACTTTTTACTGCAGGTACATTTGCATCTCCTTGAACTAGTTCCCTCCATCTGGGAGGCGCATAACCATACAATGCTTGAAAAAGTGTCATTTAGTTGACGTATGGCAGGTGGATTTATACCACCATTTTGCAAGATGTAACCACTGTAACCATCTTTTCTGCTTGTAAGTGAGGAAACTATGAAGATAGGCTTCCACACATTTGTTAACAACTTCAGTTTGTCCATCTGTTTGGGGATGATACGCTGAGCTCATGTTGAGAGTGACCCCAATTTGTTTGCAGAATTCCTTCCAAAAATTGCTTGTGAATTTGGCATCTCTGTCACTAACGATGATTTTAGGGAATTCATGTAATTTGTAAATATTTTTACAGAATGTTTCAGCAATTTGTTTAGCAGAGTCAGTTTTCTTAATACCCATAAAATGTGCATATTTTGTTAATCGATCCACTACCACAAAGATTATGTCCTTGCCTTCGGATACAGGTAACCCTTCGATGAAATCCATGGAGATTTCCTCCCACTTTTGGTTTGGAATGTGAAGCGGATGGAATAGCCCTGTAGTCACAACATTTTCGCTTTTGTTTCTTTGACAGATGTCACACTCAGCTACGTACTTTTGAATATCTTTATACATCCTTTCCCACTAAAAGGATTTGCTTGGCATTGTAGTAAGTTTTGAAAAAACCTACATGTCCAGCGGCTGGGGAATCATGATATTCTTTCAACACCTTGGTTTTAAACTTAGATGTAGGTGGAGATGGCAGGGAGAGCAGACGAAAGCACGTGGAGGAGGATTCGAGGGCTGGTCAAGGGGCGCCCAGGGAGGAAGAGGGCAGAGGTATGGAGAGCATGAGTGCGAACGTGGGCGTTGGACTGGTGGAGAGGGAAACGCTGGAGAGAGAGAGCGCAAGGGTGAAGGAAGGTCATGGAGGGAAAACGCGGGCAAGAAGATGAGCTAGACGTGTATGGTAGCGCAGGAAGGATGAGCACAGGAGGAAGGCAGCGGGTTGTGGAGCAAGTAGCAGTGGGGCGGACATGTAGAGGGGGTTGATGGACGACTACGTGGAGCAGCAGTGGGGTGCGTTCGCGGGAAAGGGACGCAGAAGGATGCGTTCTACAGGAGCCGAGGGTGGAGTGGTTGCGACGGTTTGATCTTGGATGGCAGCTAGTGCGGGCGTCCGAGCATTGATACCACTAGTGCAAAGAAGATAATGGAGCAGAGATGTAACACGATCTTGATAAGAATGTATATTTTTATAAATTGGATGATTTTTATTACAAAAGACACTTTGGCTTATATAAGCCTTTTATCGTGACTATTCGTATAGTCACGATGTTTTATAAGAATTTTTAATGAGTCATTTACCTATATATATATATATAGGTATTTTTATAATGTTTCTTATTTATTTTCTTATATTTTAATTATTATTTATTTAATGTATACAACAAAGAGATCTAGCTCATTTCTATATAAAGGGGCTCTCTCCATTTCATTTGCAATTTAGAAGTCGGGAGCTAGGAGCTACAGAAGTGATGAAGCATTAGAGCTTAGGAGTTGAAGTTTGATGGAGCTCCCTTGTACTATGAAGATTTATGGATAATGAGGTATGGATCCTTTTTGTTTTATGGTCTTATTTTGTCCTTCATTTGCTGTTTTTTTGTTATAGAATTTTCTTATCATCATACCAATTTGAAGGCTTAACAATGAACCTACAATTCACTTAAGAATATGCAATGTGAGGAGGTTCTCCCTCTTGTTATTTGTTGTATTTCTGTTTTGGTTTCCATTCTTCTAACAAATATGTTGCAGATTTGGAAGCACATTATAGTGATATAACATCACTTTCACACTGTTGTGATGAGTTGCACCACTAGCCCTCCAAGCTTTAATTCTATAACTCATTTTCAGCAAAATAGTAGTGTATCAAATCTTAGTATTTTTCCACCTTAAGTACATTCTAAAGGATGAATGTGATAAAGTAGTTCTTTCATCTAAATAGGATAGATGTGTCACATTTGTCCTTCTACCCTATAGTCGACAACAAACAGATGATTGTGACACATTAGTCCCTTCACTTGTTCGACATCTATGCCTCCATTAGCCCATGATTGATAGGCATTGGTTTTCTCCATCTCCTCTCTCCTAGTTGTAGTTTTTATTTCCCTCTGTTGCCCTTTTCCCATTTCCCATTTCCACCTTTGCATATACTAGAATTACCACACAATTTGGTAGGGATATCCCATATCACCTAGAGGGTCCACACCATAGCCTTAGGAATCTTAGTTAGGGATACCCCTATTGAGTTGGAGGATAGCCAACTAGAAGAGCGAGGAAGAGCCATTGAGGTGAAAATGGGTGGTCTTCTTGAAGTTGCACAAGACTAGCCCCTTGATGTTTGAGACTTTACACCACTTAGGTGGTGCTAGATTTTGTTGTAATAGTGGGCAAATACAATAGACAAATTATTTTTTTAGTTTAATCAATGTTATCATATTCAAACTAGTTTTTCCAAAATTGGTTGGTTTGATCAGTTTATACTTTATAGGCTTAACTGGTCCAACTCAAGCACCAAAACTGGAAATGGACAGTTCTGTATGAATTTGACCTGTTACATATGGATTCATATGGTGTGTGTGGGACCACTCCTTTGACCTCGAGAACTTAAAGAAATAAAAAAAGGACAAACAGAAACCCTATAAGCATTGTTCTTGGACTGGTACCTTCCGGCCTAGGGGAATCGAGTCAGAATCCATTTCCAGAGTTTGCTCATATTGAGGTTGTTGGGGATGCTGATTTAGAATCTGTCATATGATTAGATTGTAGAGTCTAGACTCTAGCTATTAATGATTACTATACTTATGTTTTAACTCTAGAGCCCCTTCGTTTGTGTTTTTAGTTAAGATATAGATTGAGTTGGGCGCTATTTTTGGTTATATACACCCTTGCTATACATGAGAAAACTTTCATATTTATGTTTTTTGATTTTGATTTATATGAATATATATGTATATGTATGTATATATGTATCAAAATTTTAATATTCTATATTTCTTTGTCATCTGTTTTTATATTTTATTAACTTTAAATTTGGTTCTAGTCCAATTTGGACTAGTTTCTAGATTTTGGATTCCATTGGTTCGGTGACTTGTTGAGTTCTTATAACATTGAGATTAATACACTAGTAAAATTAATGTAAAATTAAATTGGAATATTGCCTAATGAAGTTTGAAACATGAGAGTTTAAAGCACAAAAAATATTGACCTTTTGATCTAGGTGATAATGTCCTAGTTTCTAAATGTGTGTTAGGTTTTGGTGTTACTTCACTTTGGAGCATGACATGTGTACTTTGGAGTGGAGTGCTTCACTTGTGTCGGCTTATAGGTGCTTACTGTAGGTCATGTAAGGGCTTGGGTCTACATTCTGTTGTTGGCCACCCTTACTTCTCATGTATGAGGAAGGAGAGAGTCCTTCTCATTCATGTCATATACTCATTCTTATACTCATTCTCATTCATATACTCATGGAGAGATAGTGGTTTGTACTAACCTTGGGAGAAGGCTATGGTATGTACACGAACTTCACATCTTGAGCATATTAATGAAGTTTTCAGCTATCCAAAACTTGTGCAAATTCTAGATTTGATTTTCAGCCATATATCTTTTTCATGTATTTTATTTGTAGCTATATATGTTTTGATGATTTGACATAAGTAAAAGTAGAAACTGTTGAGCGATTTGACTTCATCATTGAAGTAACTAAGGGTTGTTTTCCTGCTTCTATATCTCTGCTGTTTCACTACTGTAAAAGTGAATTTTCAGATTGGTTTGTGTGATAAGTTGCTCTAGATGGCTGAAACTTATCTAGACAGTATGGTATCCTTTTTCCTTGGATTGCCTAGAAGATTGGGCTGTTAGAAAGTAAAATATTGTTCTCTTTCCACTGTTGTTTTATATTCTATTTAAGAGCATCCCTAGGGCTGAAATTCATAGGGTTAAGATCCAGGAAACCTAGGCTTCATAGCGAAATTTTCTGATTTGCATTGAAACTTTATTTTGGAAATTTTTGAACAATGTGTACATCTTAGAGATTTGTAACTTGCAATTCTTTCGATGTGTTGGATTTTAAGTTACTGAAAACATGTAGGGAATAGGTCTGAAATACCGTTCTGCATTTTAGACATGGAAATGGAAGGGATATGGGTTACAACATGGATATGCCACTGAAACATTTCCATACGGTATAAATTTTCTGGAAATGCTGTACCAGTGAATGAAAACAATAATCTGACATTTCCTTCAAAATCTTGAAACGTTCAACAAAACATAAATGTTTAGCCCCATGTAACTTGTGTTTCCGGTCGAAAATGGTAAAAACAACATAAAAAAGCACAAAAACAAAAACAAACTTGAAAGGCAATTCTTGGATAGTGTTTCAATTTTATTTTTAATTCTTAAAGATCTTGTTTGTTAATGAAAGTATATCATAAGGCCCACTACTTCTGACACCTTTTTCCAGATTTCCAGTGCCATTGTTTGTCCTCACAAAACAGATTTTTGGTTGATTAGAGTTGACTCGCCCCTAGCTTCGATTCCTGAGGCTTGGTCCTTTATTTGACCTGGGGTGATTGTTAGATACCTTGGTATTCCGTTTGGGACTGGCCTATCCCTAGTGTTTATGTGAGACTGGTGCTTGCAGAGACTTCAAAGCAAGTTACATGTATGGCATTGTTATCACACAAAGTGTAGCTACCCATGAAAGGTATCCTATGCGGGACGATAGAGATGGGGTAGCCAACCTGTGACACTGCAAGGGCCTTGTCCACTATGGATGAACTGTAGTTGTCACACTGGACGAGCTCTTGTCACTTTAGATCAATCCGGAGAATGATCAAGGGGTCGACGCTACTAGCCTATGAGAGATAGTGAACCTACTGAAGACACTCTAAGGGGTTTGCGATGAGCACATGAGGTAGATAATGAGTATGTAAGTCTAGATCTAGTAAGATAACAATGATAGGTGAGGTTAAAGTCAAGTCGGGTAAGCTTAGGATAATGAAAATGACCCAACATATAATGAAAGATACCACACGGAGTTAAGGAACATAGATCTAGACAGACCTACTCTTAATAATGAAAACACTGATGAGATCCACCTAGGTTTTATGCAATAATGGACAAAGTGAACCCAAGAGTAGATCGAGACAAGAAATTACTAGGAATGAGAAAGCATTCATTCCTACAGGGGCCCTACAAGAACTCACCACGAACTGAAAAAGCATTTTATTTTGATTTCTCGGGGCCAAATTGCTGCACAATACTAAAATGACCCATATCTCATCTGCAAGTGCCTGAAACTGAAAATTGGCTGCATCAATCAACTCAAAATGTCCAAATCTACTAGGAATAAGTACCCATACACCATATGTCCATAAAAAATGTACGTCAAAGGCCCCATCCATGTTAGAACAATAATAATATTAAAGCCTGTAAATGCTGATAATCATGAAAATAACACAATCCATCATAATAAACCATCATCTGAAGCATGAATATGTCTAATGGACATTGATAAACCACAAATAATCATCATCCACAATCATCGTCCAAAACTCATCCCAGACCTTGCTGCTAACTTGGTCAGACTAGGTTGACTTGGTCAAGAATGATCAAATAATGACCCAAATGCTAAACTCTGATATTGTAAAGTACAAAAATGGATATGCATGCTCAATTANATATATATATATATATATATATATATATATATATATATATATCAAAGTAATTAATTGCTCTAAACAAGAACCTCCAGTGTATACTCATTATCGATTTGGCCATTTTGCTAGTTAAAGGTGAAGGTGAATAAAACAATGTAAGGCCAAGGGAATGACTTGACTTGACACTGTAAGCATGTAGGCTAAAGGAAAAAGGGGATCCACACAACACATAAGCTAGAGTAGGTGAAAAATAGGGAATGGTGGTGTCTCACAGATGGGTGGAATAATGAGAAAGCTCAACTAGACTCTAGACAAGCAACCTTTTAAGCAGTTTATTTGCACAACAAAAGGCACTAGTTAACCTCCAAAGGCAGGTGCCTTGGAAAATCTTCCGGGCTTCCAGAAAATGACAAAGACATAACCCTGATAGGTTAGTTTCACCTTGTTGGCCTGTTGGGGCAAATGAGCTGTACATTATAAAATGAATGAGTGCTCATCCTCTGGCCATCAATTTTTTTAAAACATTTATTTCATTTAATTTGGCATCCTCCAAGAGCAGGTGCACTGAATAGCCTTGCAGGCCTTAGATAATGACTTGGTATGACCTCCATTACCTGCTACCATCCATAGATGCGATGGAGTGACCACCTTGTTTCCCTTTGGGGGCAAACGACCTCACATCATACAAAGGATGAGTGCTCGTCTCTTGACAACTGAATGACTTTATACTTTATTTGCAACAATGTCTAAAGACACTTTTGTTTTGTTGGCTAGGCATCCCCATTTAGAATAAGCATTCAAGTTCTGATGCCTTAGTGTCTAAAGACACATTTTGGTAAGACTACTTGTGTTCAAGACCCTAGAGGAAGACAATCCTTGTGATAAGAATCACACAAACCAACACCGAGACAGTTTAAACATGGATACCTATTCCAACATAGAGGTGAAGGTGGGGGGAATCCTAGATGTCACTAGTCAAGTTACAAGTCAAGGTTAAACAAAAGAAGGGAAGGAAACATATGGATGGAGACAATGAAGATGGTGCCAAGGCTCGCAAGCTGTGTCTCTAAAGGGAAATGACCGAATCCATACTACAAGTAGGGAATGACCAATGAGTATACAAAAGAATCTCTTGGACATAGCAACTAGATCACTTATACTTTAGACTCCAGTAAAACCAATAAAATATCGCCAACATACAACCACTATCAACCAACTCTCACTACTAAAATAGACAACAAAGCAAAATCAAAGTCCATATGTACCAATCCATATATCACCTGGGTCATATACCTCCATCCGATCTGAACAATCTGAAAGGCACTGAAACACTCATGTTGCTATACATCGTGGGCACTGTCATAAATTTTCTATGGGCAATGAAAATGGCTAACTTAGTCATCGAATCTAGGGTCATGAGGCTCAGTCATGGCATATAACGAGTCAAACTGAATGCTCTGGATCTACTGAATGAGAGTGATCATCAACTGGAAGCTCATCATCTGTTGATCTCAAAGTAAAGGACTGACTCAAAGAAATGCTCAGGACTGCTAAAAAATAATGGTAGCCCAGCTACTATGTATGTGACAACAGGCCTCACATGGATAGTAGTTGGTCGCATTCTCCAGACCTCTAATGTGTATTATGTGTCCTGTTGGTTTCCCACCAAGGCTCAGTTCAGACGATTGGACTAGATTCTGTGTGCTTATCTTTGGTCGAAGTATGGGGGCCCTAAAGGTTTGCCCCTAGTTGCTTGGGATCTCTGCACTATCCCTAAGGAAGGGGGGGGGGGTTTAGGATTGATTGATGTGGCTACACAGGGCAGTATTTTGGCAGCAAGTGGTTGGTTTGATGTCTTGAGGGTGCAACATCGTGGTAGGTTCTTTTTCCATACCATATTTTAACAGCTTGACACTAGGGCTTGATACAGAGTAGATTTGGTTTATGTGATATCATCTCCTATCCCTCTCCGTTTCAGGTTGGGGGCTATATTATCTTTAGTATTATTTTGATGGCGTGGAGGTTGGTGGTTGGTTTGGTTCGGTCATAGTGGGAGGGCAGTAGAGATGTCCCTGACATTGCCTCTCGATCGATTTGGAGTTGGCGGGACTAGGGGGTTGCATTGTAGAGTTGCCACGGTCCCAGGTGAGACGACTAAGTCGGAAGAGTATGTTCCATTAGCACGATCTTTGGGATTCTGAGGCTTGCTCATGGAAGCCGTAGAGATTGCTTGCACAAGAGCTTGGGTTGCTGGCCTTAGATTGCCCCATGATCATGGAGCTACAGGATTATCTCTCAGTGTTAGATTTGTTCAAAATGAACATTGGTATGTTAGGGCCTTTCTGGAGAGATTAGAAGTGGAGCCTTTGTTTCCTGCTGTTGCAGTATGATTCTTTCCATATGCAGGCAACTCTTGATCAACGTTGTCCCTTTTCTGTTAAGTTTTTCATATGCTAGACTAGATTCAATAATATTCAATTCAAAATCACAGCATCATATCAAGAATCTAGAAACACAATCACAAGATAGACAACATTTATTTTGGGAAAACCTCAAGGGGAAGAAAACCCAGTAAAAACTTCCTCTGTATAAGATGTATAAAAGACAACCCCAAAAACAGTTCTCCTCCTCCTTTTGTTTTGTCTCTCTCTCTCTCCTATGCGCTACACAAGTGAGTGAGTCTGTGTTCAAATAAGAACCACAACTCCTTTATTTATACATAATTGTCAATTGACATTTGCACTAGACAAGTCGGCCCCAATAAATTGTCTGGGTTGACTTCACCTAGGAATACTCAAAAACAGTATATTATATTATTAATTAGGGTGCTAAAGACCCGACACAAGAGGAGGCTTTACCTCATGACTCTATGATGACCAAATACATTAGTAACACCTCGTCGGAGGAATAATAACATCTCCGTTGGGTTACATCAGTAAAATACATTTAGAATATCTTTTGAAAGTTACAATATTTCAACACTCCCCCTTAATGAGAAGGTTATTCTACTGACAACATCATCACAAAATATAGGAGAACAGAGAGACAATTACAACAGTACATTGAGGAGATACATCTATACATCACAAGAAATTTTTCACAATCAGTAATTGGAACAATTACTCTTCATCCTCTGCATCACATGATCACTTGATCCTTTCTTTGCAGCAACGCATCGATCTTTCGATCCTTCGTAGCAGTACTTCGATCTTTTGCAGTGGCCTTCTGATCTTCTCGATCCTCGTAGCAACACTTTGATCCTTTCAATCCTTTTGTAGCAACACTTCAATCCTTTCAATCCTTTGCAGCAGTCCTTCGATCCTTCTTGATCCTTTTCAACCGCACTTCGATCTACTTGACCCTTCGCTAATGTACTTTGATTTACTTGATCCTTTGCTGCCATGCTACCTGCAGTACACATGATCTATTTGCGAGATGATCAATCTCGATCACTTTAGGACATAAGTGCAAGGATGATGCAATCCTTACCTGAGCCACTTACGGGATGGTCAATCTCTATCACTTTAGAACATAAGTCCAAGGATGATGCAATCCATACATGATCCAACTATGGAATGATCAATCCCTATCACTTTAGGACATAAGTCCATGTACGATGCAATCCATACATGATCTAATTACGGGATGATCAATCCCTATCACTTTAGGACATAAGTCCAAGGATGATGCAATCCATACATGATCCAATTACGGGATGATCAATCCCTATCACTTTAGGACACAAGTCCAAGGATGATGCAATTCTCCATCAACATGATCCATGCAATCGATCAGCTGAATCATCTACAACTAAATGTAGATCTTGACTGCACCGAGTGCCGGTCCTATTGTCCGTGAGGACTCATCGTAGACCATCCATACCACATAGGTTAGGATCACTCACAATTGAGTTTTATACTACGGTATCTACACTTACGTGTAGGCATACTTTTCCAAGTAAGAGTATAGTCTGCAAGGCAGATCTCGATTGCATACACAATGTCAGTCCCAGCGTCCGTGAGGACTTATCGTAGAGCATCCAGACCACTGAGGTTAGGACTACTCTTGAGCGAGTGTTTAATCTACGGTATCCACAACTGAATGTGGGGACTCTTCATGAGAGTAACATCTTACAGGTTCACCCTTAGCTAGTAAGGACCACTCTCATGAACTGAGTGTTATACCTGCCATCCTCAAGAGAGGATACTATCGTCCACAAACAAATGTCAGACCATCATCACTGTCATCTATCATCGATGTCAGTCTCATCATTACTCCCCCTTTCTTGGGAAGTTTCATATCATCAACCTGCTCCCCCTTTGTCCGAGGAGGGTTTATGATTTGTAGTCCCATCACTTTTCCTCCTTGCGAGGAAAGTCCTTTCGAACTACACCAAGCTTGTCGCGGAAATACTCGAACTTCATTCGAGATAGAGGCTTGGTTAGTATATCAGCAACTTGCTCATCGATACTCACATACTGGAGCTTGATGGCTCCCTTTTGTACCATATCCCTTATATAAAAATATTGGATTTCTATATGCTTCGATTTGTCATGGAACATCGGATTTTCTGTCATCTTTATACAACTCTGGTTGTCACAGAAAATTACTATGGTGTCCACCTCCATGTGAAATATTCCTAACATTAGCTTCCGAAGTCATATCGCTTCACAACAAGCGGAGCAAGCTGCAATATACTTTGCTTCAGCCGTGCTGAGAGCAAGTCTGGGCTGTTTCTTACTAAACCATGAGGTCATGGCGGATCCCAGACAATAACATCCACCTGAGGTGCTCTTTCTGTCTGCAGCACTTCCTGCCCAATTTGAATCTGTATACCCATACAAATTGTAGTCATGATCTCTCCCATAGTATAGTCCCAAATCAATTGTACCTTGTAGGTACCTCATCACATGCTTTGCAGCGATCAAGTGAACCCGTCTAGGTTTAACTAGATAATGACTCAAGGTGTTCACAACAAAGCATATATCTAGCCTTGTGTTCATCAGATACATGAATGACCCAATAATCTATCTATAGTGAGTCATGTCCACTAGCTCGGATGTCTCATCAGAGAACAACTTTAAGTTGGTGTCCATGGGTGTGGCCATGATTTTACAATCCAACATATCAAATCTTTTCAAGATTTCTATTGCATACTTTCCCTGATTCAGAAAGATTCCTTCTGGGCTTTGCCACACTTCCAGCCCTAGGAAATAATGCATCAATCCAAGATCTTTCATCTCGAATTCTTCAGCTAGCTTCTTCTTGCAGTCCTTGATCTGTTTCTCATTTTCAGTTAGAAATAGATCATCCACATACAGTAATAGTATGACTGGTTTATCATCCATAATCTTCATATAAAGATTAGGATCAACTTTACTTTTGGTAAAGCCCATGCTTGTTAAGAAGCTATCTATTATGCCATACCAAGCTCTAGGATCTTGCTTTAGTCCATACAGAGCCTTTCTCAACTTGCATACATGAGTCGCTCTGTCTTCAACTTCAAATCCTTGTGGCTGTTCGATGTAAACCTCTTCCTCAATCACACCATTAAGGAAGGTTGTCTTTACAATGTACATCCATTTGGTGTAAGCCCCATTTCATCATGGAAGCAAGTGCCATGATAGTTCTAATGGAAGTGTACCTTGCAACTGGAGCAAATGTTTCTTCATAATCGATCCCCTCTTTCTGAGAGAATCCTCTAGCCACCAATCTTGCTTTGTACTTTTCAATACTTCCATCTGCAGCATGTTTTATCTTGTAGATCCATTTCAAAGAAACCACACTCTTGTTTTATGGTTTGGGAACTATATCCCAAACATCATTCTTCATGATCGACTGGTATTCTTCCGTCATTGCTTCAACCCATTCTTTCTTCTGTGCAACTTCCTCATAGCTGTTGAGTTCTTGGTCTACAAGATCACACATCAAAGCTACATAATTGGAATATGGCTTTGATCTTTTGCTGGTTCTTGTGGAGCCTTCTGGTGCTCCATATCTTTCTGCTTCTTGTATGATTTCTCTTACCCAAGTAGGTTTTCTCTTTTGAGAGATATCCATAGTAGGGGGCTCTTGAGGCTCTAGCATGTCATGATCTTCTGATGCTACTATTTCAGGAGTTGATTCAGCTTCTGTCCCTCTGGGGGGTACATCTTTTTCATGTACTTCTTTAAGCTGACACCTTTTGGATTTCTTAAGAGCTGCCTCTTCATTGAAGGTTACATCCCTACTAATCTTGATATGATGAAATCCTGAAATGTATATCCTGAAGGCGTTGGAGACTTCACAGTATCCTACAAATATTCCCTTTTTTCCAGAAGGATCCAATTTGGTTCTGTTCTTTTTCGGAATATGTACATACACTGGACAACCAAATATCTTGAGATGGATTACTTCAGGTTTCTTTCCGATATACATTTCTTCATGACCCTTGAATTCAAGAGCACTGTGAGATAATCTGTTTTGCACATATACGGCTATTCTTGCAGCTTCAGCCCATAGGTGCATAGGGAGGTCTTGGTCATGAATCATGGTCTTTATTGCTTCCATGATAGTTCTATTCTTTCTTTTCGCAACACCATTTTGTTGGGGATTATAGGGAGTGGTTAGTTCCCTCTTGATTCCTGCCTCCTTACATAATGCTTCAAATTCCTTTGAATTTTATTCTCCACCATTCTCTGACCTTAGTGTCTTGATTCTCTTTTTTGACTGGTTCTCTATCAAGGCTTTGAATTCCTTGAATTTCTCGAACACTTCACTTTTATTCTTCAAAAATTGTATCCAAGTCTTTTTTGAATAATCATCAATAAATGTGACATAGTATTCATATCCACTTAAGGATACGGAGGGCATAGGACCACATACATCAGAATGCATTAGTTCCAAAGTACCTTTAGTCTTTGTGTCACTTTTCAGAAAGGGATTCTTGATGTTCTTTCCATGTGCACATCCCTTGTAGGTTCCCTCATGTTCAATCTTTAGATCTGGTAATCCTGTTACCACCTTGCTCACATAGGGAAATGCCTTGTAGTTGATGTGAGCAAGTCTCCTATGCCACAATTCACTTGAGCTAGCAGTCTCATGGACAAGGGATGTCTCTGAATGTCCTTTGAGCTTGTACAATCCTCCTTCTTCTCCTCCAATGACTACACCATCTTCAAGTGTCTTCCCTTTGGACCAAATGAGTACTTGTTCATCTATAAAGGGAACTCTATATCCTTTCTTATCTAGCACTGAGATGGAGAGTAGGTTCTTTTTCAAACCTGGTACATACAGTACTTCCTTCATCTTCATGGAGGTCCCAGCGTCAAGCTTGTAGCTTGATTCATCAATACCTTTGATGGGATATTGATAGTCATCTCCCAATGATACTTTCTGGGAAGAGTTCTTCTCTTCAAGATTTGACAGAGTTGTCTTCTTTCCTGTCATGTGCTTAGAGGCACCACTATCAATAAGCCATGAATCTTCTCCAGGTGTTACAAACCCAAAGAGTGCAGAGAATAACGCAGATTCTTCTACATCTTCACCTCTATTTCTCTTTCGAGGTCTTTCTTCATCCTTATCTTCAGCTAGATGAGCATGATGTCTTTTGTTGTTGTTGTTCTTTGGTGATGGACATTCTTTAGCAATATGTCCTAACTTATGACAATTGTAGCATTGATAATTTGAGTAATCCTTCTTCTTCTTCTGGAATTTCTTCTTTGAAGGCTTATGATTACTCTTCTTGAAGTTTGATTGTTTTCTTTCCCTAGTATGTGTAGCTAGAGCCTGATCATCTTCTCTGAGAAGAGTTTCTCTATTGGCTACTCCAGCTTCTTCTTGTATGCAATCTTCCCATACTATGTCAAACATCATACTTTTTTTTTTCGACACACAAAGTTTGGATGAATGAGTCCCAAGGTCTAGTGAGGCCATTGAGAGCAATCATAACCAATTCATCCTCATCAAGAGTATTTCCAATAGCACTTAGCTTCTCTTTGATCTGGGAGATCCTTGCGAAGTAATCTTGAACAGATTCTCCTTTGCTCATCTTGGTGCCCTTCAATTGAGTTCTTAGATTCATCTTTCTGTTGATGTTCTTCCCTTCATACATTCCGGAAAGTGCATCATACATTTGCTTAGTTGTCTTCTTAGATGACACTTGAGAGATCAAGTGATCCTTAATGGAATCAACAATGATCCTCATTGCCTTGATTAGGTCTTGTTCATGCTTCTCCTTAGCTTTAGCTTCTTCAGGTTCTGCAATTTCATCCTTGATATACTTCTCAAGACCATTCTCTTTCAGAATGAGGCCAATCCTATACTTCCAAGCCAGGAAGTTTTCTAGGCCTTCCAATTTGTCCTCAAGCTTGGTGCTTGGGGCCATCTTGACTAGTAAGTCACTCAAAAATGAAATTTATCAAAACGGGAGATTGACCTTACCAGTAGATGCGCTTGGAGGAGGCGAGTTGGTTGATCCAACTGCCTTCTAGAGATCCCTAATCTTCAGTCTTCAAATCCTACTTGCAAGGTTGCAGCACTGCAGTTTTTCTGGTTATGTTTCACTGCCAAGCTAGGGTTTGGTTTTCCCAGAGATCTAGCCACCCAAAAACATCAATCTAGGGATCAATAGATGTGCTCTAGGAGGGCGCAACTTTCTATGCAAGTAGATCTTCAATCCTCCAACTTTGAAGAAACCCTAATTTCTTTCGGAGAGGGAGGAGGGAGAATTTCACCTTGTGAAAGCTGCTCTAATTAGGTTAGCTCTGATACCATGTTAAGTTTTTCATATGCTAGACTAGATTCAATAATATTCAATTCAAAATCACAGCAGCATATCAAGAATCACTGATAGAAACACAATCACAAGATAGACACAACATTTATCCTGGGAAACCCTCAAGGGGAAGAAAACCCAGCAAAAACTTCCTTTGTATAAGATGTATAAAAGACAACCCCAAAAATAGTTGTTCTCCTCCTTCTGTTCTGTCTCTCTCTCTCCTATGCGCTACACAAGTGAGTGAGTCTATTCAAATAAGAACCACAGCTCCTCTATTTATACATATTTGTCAATTGACTTTTGCACCAGACAAGTCGGCCCCAATAAACTGTCTGGGCCGACTTTACTTTGGAATACTCAAAAACAATATATTATATTATCAATTAGGGTGCTAAAGACCCGACACAAGAGGAGGCTTTACCTCATGACTCTATGATGACCAAATACATTAGTAACACCTCGTCGGAGGATTAATAACATCTCCCTTGGGTCATGTTGCAGCCTAATTCACACTTTAAGGAATAGGAAAGTCACAACCTGCTATGTGTGTCCTTGGGGGCAAGCGAGAGCTGGGGACCACTGTCACCACAGTCCACAACTCCTCCGTTTAGGCAAGATCCCAACAGAGCCAAGGGGGGAAGTCTCTACGGAATACTAAGTTCCAGATTTATTAACTAATTACAAAATTAAGGGATCTTATTAAGGTTGTGAGGCTAAGACTTTATACTATCTAAGGAATGACAAGCATCATGCAAATGCAAAGATTTCCTTTTAATGACAAGCAGACCTTGAGATAAATGAAGACTAGTGCCTATTAACAAATGGAGTCTAAGGATAAATTACAACTTTATAAATTTACAAATGAAATTGAAATCTAAGTTAATTAACCCACAACTTAGGTGTTATCCTAATCAAAACAGGTTACAATATGGACAAATGAATACTATGAACAATATAAACAATAATGAATGAACAGTTAAGCAGTATTAACAATATCCACAGTTGTATCAGATGTTATGAACAGATTGAATAAATGGAACAATTATTAAGCTATTACACAAGATCTACAGATTATTAAACAATGTGATTACTTAATTGAATGAATTAAAGATGCCACCACAAGAGTTTGCGAAACTGAAAGGAAATACTTGTAACTGAAAAAGTGAAAAGCTTGCAGTGAAATAAAATGTGAAAGTGCTTACAGTAAGAACCTTGAACAGCAAGGCAAAGATAAATAGCAGTGACCTGTGTTTGTAGGACGTTTTGCAATGTCTCTTGTAAATTTTAATAAATTTTATTAGAGTTGAAATCTTTGATTAAGTTTTAGATCCGGTGGTGTGACTACCCCAGTCTAGTATTTCTCAAGTCAAAGAAGGAATGCTGGTGCGCTCAACAAAGTGGGAGCAAAGCCCACCCGTAGCTCCCAGGTCAAACCCCAATGTCCTGGTGCTCAACAAGGAGGACGTAGAACGCCTAGAGACCCCCCACGGTCTTCTACCCCAAGTCGCCTCCGAGGTCACTGTTTTTAATCAACAGGAAAAATTACGAGATTGATGCCTATTAAACCAAAACTCCTTTATCCCCTGTTGTATCTCGCGAGTACCCCGAAGGGTGATAACCGAGTAGAGGAACAGGGGCTAGTGAAGTTGTTGTTGGTTAATTTTAGGGGTAAATTTTAATCTTGGTGATTAGCATGCAAGGTTAATTTTAAACTGTCAACAAGATCAACCAAGCGGTATCCCTTATGGGAGATGCTGGTAGTTGATCTTGGACTGAAAAATAAAGTGTGAGAGTTTGTAGCAGCAAAAGAAATGTTGTTCTAATTAAGCTAAGCCCCCACTTATCCTGCTTTTCATACCCAACTTGAAGTCCATAAAGGGAGATGACAAGTGGGCAGAGGATACACCGGATAGGTGGGTCGTATGATTACCCCTTTAACAAAAAATAAAACTTGAAAGGAAAATACAACTAGCTAAAACAATATCCTAACCACACAACAATCTCTGTGATAGAGATGGTGGTCTGTCACAGAGATAGTGGGTAAACAGAAAATAAAACTAGTTATCCTAACCTCACTTCAATCCCTCAAGGGAAGGTGGGTGAACAGAAGTAAACTTGCATAAATCTAAACAACTACTTTCTAAGCTATCTCTACACTACTCATATACAGATTTACAGCAGAGAATACCCCAAAGAGAACTTCTCTTTTGGGGTTTACAATCCTTTAGAAGAGAAGAGAAGAAGTGGTTTTTTGGGTCCCTTTTGGACTAAAACTTTTTCTGGGTTTTTTCTAGGCAATTTTGAGCGGCATAACCCCCTCTTCTGTGCATAAACCTGCAAAAAACCAACAACTTTACTTGCTGGAAATTACTGCAGAAAACTGAATCAGAAAGATAGCACAAATTATTGTAAAACCCAGAAATTTTATAAAAAAAATTGAACTTAAAAATTTGGAAAAAACTGAAATTTTAGTGGTTTAAAATGAACGTTTTTGGGCTGAAAATGACATATAAACAACAGATTTAAAGCTTTATACTAATATATAATGGATGAAAGCCCTAAAACAAGGGTTATATTCACTATACAGTGAATAAAACCCAGTTTTAGGAAGGAAAAAGAAAAATGACCGAAATGAAATTTTGAAAAAAAGAAACTCTTGGAGAGATGTCTTTGGCTTGGAAAACCTATAAATAAACTTATGAGAGAGCTGCAAAATGTAAGCAAAGAGGTGAATACCCAATAAATCTACCAAAATACTTTGATAAATCTTATTAAAAACTCACAAATGGAAGCAGAAATACTTCTACTTACAAATCCCTCCACAAAATACTTTGTGGAGAGCTATCTAAGCTAATACAAATGCAAATCAAATAAGTACATATGCAAGTTACCTAATCAAAGG
>LPNX011164853.1:93086-105840 GCA_001517045.1 Pseudotsuga menziesii | reverse complement strand
TTTATATTTTATTTAATCTTTTATTTTTAAAATTTCTATCTTTTTATTCTTTTATTTTTTATCTTTTACTTTTTATATTTTATCTTTAAATCTTTTTTTTTATCTTTTATCTTTTATTTTTATCTTTTTATTTTTTAATCTTTTAATCTTTTATTTAATCTTTTAATTTTATTTTCAAGTTTTAATCTTATATTTTTTATTCTTATCTTTTTATTTTCTATTTTCTATTTTAATTTTTTAATTTTTTAATTTTTGATCTTTAATTTTTATTTTTATTTTTTATCTTTTATTAAGACAAGAGGGACGCCCCACTTAGGAGATCTTCAGACATTTATTTTGACCATAAAAATTGACTATGCTTGGCCACCCCCAAACTTAATTACCATGGCCTTATTTGATTTTTTCCTTCAAAATCAAATAATTTAATTTTTCACCCTTGGGAATTAAATTAATTTCCTAGGAAAAAATACCTTGTCTTAACTAAAATTGCTCTAACTTCCTAACCCCTTGTCAGAATGACATGAGACTTGAACCAATGGCTTAGGGGTTGTCATAGCATTTTCATTTGCATTTATAGCCCCTATTACAAAATGCCAAGGTTCAAGAGATTACATTATTACATCAAAACTTAATTAATTAACCACCAAATGGTAAAGTTAATTAATTAAGAAAAAAATCAAAATAAAAATTAAAATCCTAACAAAATTCCGCAAGACTACAAGATATGGCTAGCATGGTCATGGACAACAACTTGAAACCTTAGCCACCTCATGGGCTTGATTATCAGAACGCCAATTCACCACTTTGGAGGATTTGTGAGTGAAAAACCCAACCAATTAAAATTGTTAATTAACAAAATTAACTGGAAGGGAAAAAAAACACTCGGTGAAGAGGACTTCCCTGACAATAAAGTCCATGGTGACATCCCTAGAGGAATGACCCATGCTAACATATAAAGTTACATTAATTATCCCATGCAGGGGAGCGGACATTTCGTGTAGAAAATGGGCATAATTGCCCTGCTGAGTGAAAAATCCCCATAAATTTTCCATGGTACAAACTGCACAGAATGTACATCTTCAATGTACATGAGGTTGCCACCTAGTTGAAATAGGTGGGCAACAGGTCACATCGGTAAAATACATTTAGAATATCTTTTGAAGTTACAATATTTCAACATTTTCGCCGGTACTCAACGCGAAATGGGTTTTTTCTGATCCAGAGATACGATGGATTCATCGGTTACATAATGTTTGATTGGTGCAACTTTCCTATAAGCAGCGAGTGTTTGCTTGGTTGGTGATCTTTCAGGGGTTTTTGTCCATGGCTCGGTTGGCTAAGTTTGGCCTCTCGGATTGTCTATGCCCTGTGTGCTAGAGACCAGAGCCAGTTAAGCACATCTTTTGGGACTGTAGTTTTGCTAGAGACCGTTGTAGATTTGTGAAGGAGAAACACCCCGAGTTATTCTTAAACAATATTTATTAGAGAGCAACTCTACTTGGAGATGGATATTCCTTGGTATGGGATTCACTCTCTTGTTTGTGGCATTGCTTGAAAATAGCTGCATTGATTGTTCTATGGAAAGTCAGGTGTAAGTATGGTTTTGATCAGGAAAGTAGTTATGTTTTGGCTTTTATTTCGCTTTGGAACGATGAGGTACGCCATTAGTTTCTAGCCAAGGGCGCCCGGTTAATCAAGGATGTCAAAAAGTTGGATCCTACAGTATATTTTAATTTTATTTCTGCTCTAATAAGTTTTAGAAGCGATTAGGATAGGCATTGTATATACCCTTTCACTGCTAGCTTTTTTGATTGTAAATAAGTTTATGTGAATATAAGAAGTATTTTTCAATAAAAAAATAGTATAGCATAAGGTAAAAGGCAACTTTAACTTAAAATTTAACATTGAAAGTTAAAGTGGTGCACCCATTTCAAGATGTTTGATGTTGGTCTTAGCTCCACTAGCCTTCACACATTGAAGGTAGAATTTGGGGTTTTTTTCAGTGCTCAGCATTCTTAACAACTTTTTCAGCGTTTCACTATTCAGGGTTTTTGAAAACAAAACTAGTAGATCCTACCTTCTACAGTCTATGAGTGACATAGATGTGCAAACACTAGTAATTTGATTATAGTTGATGATATTTGGACTCTGGGCCATTTAGAGCCTCAATGTTTATGTCTAATGGCTTTACCAAATTTGAAATTCATTGTAATGGTGTGTATTAGAACATTGAATATGGTGCAGAGAAGATAATTTTATTAATATCTAGTAAATGATCACTGAAGTAGGTCAAACAGACTGTTGGGTACAAAGTGATGTAGAATGGTATCATAGAATTGTTGTATTATAAAATGATATTTAAAATCCATGAATTGTATTCTAAATATGTTGTGTAATGGTTTCCTTCCTGTATTGTATCCAACCTTATTGATGCCCATTTCCCCCTCATATCTGTATCCATTTAAGTGTAACTTAGGTTGCAATTCAATCAAAACTCTGTTGTGACAAGGTTTCTTGGACCAGTGTTTGCCCTAAGAAATCTACAAATGAAAAATTTTTAATGGCCATTTTCTACATTGCACTGTTTTTTATTAAGGTAGATAAAGAGCGCCGCAAGAATTTTACAAGCTTCACTTTCTTATTCTTGGACATAGATTGCATGGTTCCTGTTTGAGGCATGCTCTATAATGAGTTTTACAATATCTTTATGGTTCATATGAAGTATTATTTCATTTTATAGATAGAGAACTGACTTGTACATTTCCCAAGTGACAAATTAAAAATAGGGGGTTGGGAATGAAACTGATTACATTGCAAATGGGTATATCCGTTTTTTGTGACTAGCTTCATGAGCCTTTACCTTCGAATACAAACTCTCTTTTTCCATGATATGTCATGATATTTGCTTATAATGTTAGAATGTACTTAACTAAGGCCATTTATTTCTAACTTGCTATTGTTTGTGGGTGTGATATTTTCAGCTATGCTTCAATAGTTCCAGGCTTTTTCATTTCTCTTCTTGGTGGTAAGTTTTCATACGTACCTTTACTTGTTTCAAGCTTGGATTATATCTAATAGTGGATGCATTCATGTACTTGAAGGTTTGCTGGCAGTGCTCTAGAGAAATTTAGAGGAAATGGGACTATGCTTTTATAGTCAATTTACATCTAATTCTAGTGTATTGTTTTTGAGAGACATATTTGTGGAGTCTTGGAAAGGTAGCTTTGATTGGTTGGTTCATTCATTGCATGGGAGCTATGTTCAACTAGATCAATACCCGTACTGATTAGCAATGTTTGGTTTTTTTCTTCATATATGTCTAGGAGCAAGGTGGTACTCATTTGTTCAATAATTCAGCTTATTTGTGTTCTTTAATGGAAATGTGTATGTAGGCATAAATGGGCCACTTCATACAACAATCACAACTACCTTGAGGTATTGTAATCAGTATACATATATCTTAATACTCCCCCCCACAGACACTATTTCTAGCTGTCTGAATCATTAAAATGTGAATGATAATGATTGCTTCATTGGATGCCTTTTCTTTTGTCAAAACTAATACAAGTACATATAGTGTTGTATTGATGTTGGAGTTTTCAATTGATTATCTTAAATGTAGCACATAATCTATTGCTAAGAGTTTACTTGCAAAGTTTAGAATGTGTTACAAACAAAGTTACCAGAATCGACCCCCTTGTTAAGATTCCATACTTGAATCTTGTCAGAATCAAGGTTAGAATCTTGTCAGAATCACATGTTAACTATAGATCCTGTTGCCGCCTCTTACGCACCTGGGGTTAACACAACAAAAATCTTCAAGCTGCTTGGTGCGTCCTTGGGGGCAAGTCTCGAGTCGAGTACTATCACTTGATCTTGACTCCTTCGTTTAGGCTTAACTCTTAACGAAGCCAAGGGGGGTAGACCCTATTAATATCACTAAGGCTTTAGGTACTTAGTTGTTTTGGATGAAAATTTGTTGGTTAGGAGTTTGAAGGTTAATATATTAATCAAGACAATCATAGAATTAAATCAACTATATAACATATATGAAATATATTAATCAGGAAAAAATATAGCTTAATTGAATGAAGCAAATAATAAATATTAAAGACCAGTGCCGCGGAGTCAAAGCAAATGTTGCTGTAAAGTAAATGTTTTGCAATTGTGTTCTTGGTTAATTTAATTATTTAAAAGATGAATTGATTAAAGGAGATAGAGGATTCCTGATATATCGAATGGTGCAGGGAATATGTCTGGATTTTGGGAAAAGTGGCTCCGCACGCGAAAATGTGGGCTAGATGGAGTCGTGGGGGGGTGTTCAACACTACACCAACAAGGATGTAGCCTAACGGGACTCCACGGTCACTTTCTAGTAGTTCTCGCTTTCCCTGAAGAATTTGCTCACTATTCACCAAACTCATTTACGCCAGATTTTCGTAATGCTTAGGGGGTGTTAATTTTATTAATGTGAGTTGATTACATTAAATGTGAGTAATTAATTAATGCACACTTTCGCTTTTGATATCCCCAAGAGTCGGACAAAGCTGCGACGGGTAGAGCATACACGGAAGAAGCAAATGTTTGTTCCAATTCAAAAAAAAAGCAAAGTACAAAACGATACAACCCTTCTAGGACGGATTGTATGCTTGTGTAAATATAAACAAACTTATGAGACTAATTATTACAGTGATTTTCTTTTCCCTTTCGGTACTAGGAAAAATCGTAGTGGGTTAGTGTTCTTTACAAAAACTAATAAATTTAAAGCAACTTAAACTAAATTTACTTGTAAAAAAGTATACAGTCTGTTAAGATGATTGTGTTTGTGTTAATTAAGAACTACAAGAAAAACAGAAAAATCACTCCAATAAAAGAGACACTGTGAATTCCCCCAGGGGGGATGGGGTGGTGTGGGTGCTGTGTAGCCCACTTGCTTCTCTTTTATTTATTTTATTACAATAAGTTTTTAGGAGAAAGAAGACCTTTGATCCTTTAAATGTGGGATCAATGAGGTTTACAATGACTTGGAATTGAAAGGGAAAAAGAGTGGGCACTTTGGAGCCTTTGGATAGCTAGATTTGTTGAAATTTGGCCATATTTTATCTCTTTTTAATTCAACCTCCTAAAAACCAACAAGCTAACAATGTACACATTAGTGGATTAGTACAAGCATGTACATAAAATACACTATCTAGTACTTTACAAAAAATGGGGAAAATTTATTGCTTTGAGTACTAGAAAGGAAGTGTTAGATCTAAGCTTAAGATATCTGTTAAAGCACTTTAGATCTCAAATGTAAACAAAACTAACCTTCATATAATAACCTTTTAAAGAAATCTAAGCTTGTAAGAAAAGTAACCAAAGAGAAAGATTGAATTTTTATGAGTTGGGAGAGAAAACCCTCAAACTCAAGCTTGAACGTTGTGAAGAAGAGAAAACCCTTGTAGGACAAAAAACATTAGATCCAAAGAATAGTGGTGAAGAGGAAGAAGATGCAACTGAGCTCAAAATCTTCCTTCTCCTTCGATGATCTGCAAAGCTACACAACCTTTAAACAAACGAAATTAAATCTAGTATATATTTTGATAAAAGAAATTTGGGAGAGCCTCAGTATAACTGACTACAGTTGGCTACTCTTAGATCTCTAATAGCAAAACATAAATAAACAAATTGAAACTATAAATGTTTACTCTACGGGCTAGTAATATCCTTCTAAGCTAGATAAACATCTACAAGCTTGGAATAAAGAGAAATACAACTAGCTAAATATCACCTCCATGAAGCTCAAGCATTCACAACCATGAAAATTTGCACCATATGGACCTCCAAAGTCTTCACTTTATTCAACGAAATATAGAAGCAAATTACAACAGCATAGGTTCAATCCTCCATCTTCAAATAATGGAGCAATGCCTTGCTTATATAGAAAATATGACCAAGAGAGGGTTGTGCACTTGCCCAAGAGAGAGCACTTTGCTTGAGTTGGCATGGGATGGAAAAGGAAAAAAATATGCCAACTTCTAATTCATAACTCAACACTTGCTATTATCCTCACAAATTTCCATCCTTTTCTTGAGAGATGTGCTCCACTTGATTTAGCAAAATCGACTTGCCTTTATTTGCCAATAAAAACACTCCAAAGTGTTTTAGAAACCTTAGGAATGTTTTCACTTTACTTTGCCAACTCATAAAATTCACTTTCAACATGTTTCTTTTATTTTATGAGTTGCCGAATTTTTCACTTTATCTATTTTTTTGGCCTTTTTTACCATTTTCGAGTAATAATTAATTTTAGAGATAAATAATTACTCAAAAATTTAGGAAAGTGGGTTAAGGGGTTAAGCGGGTGCTCTGAGTTAGAAAACGAGCACCCCCATGGCAAATTCCACCCCTAGACCACACTTTTATGCCTTAGAGAAAAAATACAATTAACTTATTAAAAATAAGTCTGGAAAAACGAAAAAATTTATATTTTCTGAAAATTAAAAAAACCTTTGGCAGACTTAGTACATGTTCATATGACTCAAAAACAATGATTGGCATGGTAATATACATTGACACATAGGTTTTAATAGCCTCCTAAGGTCTAACCACCAAGACATTTACTCTAGCTTTAGAGGAGTGGGTGAAAAACTCGAAAATTGTAAGTCATTAAAAATCGACGTATAATTCTTAAGGAAAAAACACCCTAGAGTAAAGTATTGATGACTACGTCTTAGTAAAGCCAAAATTTTTACATAATTTCATCATGCTAAATCATTTATTACAATTTCCCCGCAGGGTATGAACATGTAAAAAAAATAAAAAAAAGGGCCACTGATTCGCCTGATGAACTTCTGAACACATTGATGAACAATTGAATTGTTCAAGTCTTTGACTGCTCATTGGAAATCAACCTAAGTGCAACTTAGTGGATAACATTCTGGCTCCAACTGCGGGACGTGCGACTTATATGATCTTTCTAGGGCAAGAAGTCATGCGAGATCTCTAGAATCTTCTGGTTTTTGCATACCACCAAAAGTGTGTAAGTCACATGTATAATTTTTGCCAAATGAAATAATAAATTGCAGCATATACAATAAAGTACAACAATGTACTATACAGAACTAATATACAAAATAAAATACTCAAAATAAAAAGAGACAAGGTTTAGAAAAGCCTTGCTACACTAGATGCCCCTAGTGGGCATCAGATACTGTCGCTGAAGAACAATTTCAAGAACTGCCTATTCACTGGTAAGAGCAACGTTTCTCCATCCATATTGTTGAAGAGAAATGAATTGCCATCGGCCAAATTATAGATGATAAATGGTCCCGTCCATAAGCTATCAAATTTCCCATGCTTGCCCGACTTCTCTCTTCGCTTATCCAAAAGAAGAACTGTATCTCCTATTTGAAAAGGTTTTGGCTTGGCAGACTTGCGAATGATGTCTTCACTTTCTCTTGATTTCTGATATTCTTATCCAATGCTTTTCTTCTATTTTCATTTAATTCAACCAACTGATTAATTATGTTTTGAACCCCATCTTGATTTGAATTGAAAACCTTGTTGCCCACCTATTTCGATTAGGTGGCAACTCCATGTACATGAAGATGTACATAATTGTACAAGTTGTACCTTGGAAAAATCTGAGGATTTTTCACTTCTGCAGGGCAATTGCCCCTTTGTAAAACGAAATGTCCGCTCCCCTGCGTGGGAAAATTAATGTAATTTTATGTGCTAATGGTCATATGGTACGGATGCCACACCATGGAACTGGTTGTTAGGGAAGTCCCCTCATCGAGTGTTTTTCCCTTTCCAATTGACCTTGTTGTGTAAACGAGTTTAATCGGTTTGGTTTTCACTCAAAATCCTCCAAAGTGGTGACAGGCATTCTACCAGTCAAGTCTATGAGGTGGCTAAGGCTTCAAGGAGTGATTCATGACCATGCTAGGCATCTGTATAGAGTCTTGCGGAGTTTCGTTGTGTTGTTGTATTTTTAATTATTTTTTTCAAGTTAATTAATTTCACCCCTTGGTGATTAATTGACTTAGCTTTTGATGTAATAATTTAATCGCTCAAGCATGGCATTATGTAATAGGGGCTATGAATGCAAAGTTAATTGCTATGAAACCCCCTAAGCCACTGCTTCGAGTCCCATGTCATTCTGATGAGTGGTTGAGGAGATAGACCATTTTTGTCTAAGCAAGGTCTATTTTTCCTAAGGAATTAATTAATTTCCCTAAGTCAAAATTCACATTTTTTGATTTTGAAGTAAAAAATCAAGAAATGCCATGGTAAGTTGGTTTTGGGGGTTCCTAAGCCTAGGAAAACTTATTCCAAAGTTTTTCACCCCCCCCATGGCCTAGATATTAATTTTTCAAGTTATTTTTTAATTTTTCTTAAGTCAAAATTGGAAAAATTTAAAAAAATTAAATTGAGAATTTTAATCTAAGGTGAATTAATTTTAGCCTAAGTCTAAAGGCTAGATATCCATTTTGGAGCTAATGGCTAGAAGTCAAGGCTAAGTTAAGTGGCCAAAACCCTCACTAAAGAGATCAAGCTCAAGCTAAAAGGTCTCCAAAGGGGGCGCTAAATGGAAAACCCTCATTAAAATGGAGGAGTCATATGCTAAAAATGGAGAATACTCCTATAGTGGGGGCGCTAGGGTAAAACCTCTACCAAATGTGGAGGTGGGCGCTACATTAAATGGAAAGACCACCAAATAAAGAGGAGACGTCATACTAAATAGAGATGGGCGCTATTATATGAGGGCGACCATATTAATTTAGTGGAGCGTCCAAGCATTGAAGAGTCTCCACCATTTTAGAGGGCGCATGCATAAAAAGGAGGCGTCCACCAAAAAATAGAGGAAGCGCTTCATTTAGTAAGGCGTCACTACTATAGAAGGGGGCGCTAGCTCACATAATGGAGGCGCTATATTAATGGGCGCCACACATAAATATAGAGGCGTCACTATAAATGGTGGAAGGCGCCATATTTAGAAGGAAGCGCTACCACTTTGGAGGGCGCTACCCATTGAAGGAGACGCTACATATTATAGAAGGGCGTCACTAAATTTAGAGAGGGCGCTAGCACTAAAAGGGAGACGTCTACCTTTGGAGAAATGCGCCACATGTGGAGGAGTCTACTAAATTTAGAGGAGGGCGCCTACCTTGGGCCCATGATTTTTCCAATAACCTAAAAGCTCATCTAATGGTGGATTTTTAGTCAAAAACCTAGATATAAAGGTAAATATTACTTGGAGCATGGATCAAGCCTTTTAGCCATTGATTAGAAAATAATCTAAAGGTGGAGATTAATTGAGAAGAATGGAATGTCAAATACCTAGATCTAGTGGTGGAGATTAAACCCTAGATCTAGATCTAATCTCAGCCATTTATCTTCAAGAGGTTAGGGTTTGCCTCAACTATTTAATGAGGGTCTCACTCCCTCATTAATCATGATCTCATATGCTATTGTTATGCTGTCGGAAATTTCTTCTTACTATCTATCATCTTGCTATACTTTGTATTGAAGCTTTGCCCTAGTTGGGCCATTTAATAAAAATTTCTTTGGAGGGACACTATGCTGCAAATTCTTTGATGATTTAAATACTTGTGAGGTAATCTGTATATTTTTCTAGTTTGCATTTTATATTATTCTAGTTAGCTCTCCACAAAGTGTTTTGTGGAGAGATTAGAGAGTAAAAGTGCTTTTGCTTTCTTTTGTGAATGATCTAACGTCTTCTTCAAAGTATTTTGCAGGAACTGTTAGATATTCATCACTAGGATTACTTTTTTTTGCAGACATAGATTTATTTGCAGGTGGTCCAAGCAAGGAGATCTCTCCAAAAATCTCATTCCAACGATTTTTAAATTCGGCCATCTACTTTCAGCCTTCCTGAAAAGGGGTTTTATTCACTGTATAGTGAATATAACCCTTGTTTTAGGGCCCCAACCTATTATATATTAGTTAGGGCTTATATTTCTGCTGTTTAAACACTGTTTAGGTGGCTGGAAACTCATTTTCCAGCCCTCTAAATCTCTTATTTCTGCAATATTTCACATTCAGATTTTTTATGTAAATTTGTAAATTTTTGTACTAATGTTTTAACAACAAATTTTTAGTGTTTTCTGTGATTTCCAGCGAAGAATACCCTGCTGGTTTATGACAGCTCCTGCACAAGTGAAGGAGATTTGATGCCCGAATAGGCCCAGGATTCCCTCAACCTTCAACCGGTTCAAAAGGGGTTCAAACCCTCAACTCTCTCTCTCAATTTTTTCTGATTTATTGTAAACCCCAACGAGAGTCTCTTGGGGTATTTTGTAAAGTTTTTGTAACCATTCGTAATCCATAAGTAGATAGATTAGGAAGTAGAGTAGGAAGTAGGATAATAGTTGTTTCATATTTCTGTTTATGCAAATTTCATTTTTGTTTAAAAGTAATCATACAACCCATTAAACCTGTGTATCCTCTATCCGCTTGTCATCTCCCTTTAGGGACTTCATGCTGGATATGAAAAACAGGGGAAGTGGGGGCTTAGGTAATTAAAATAACTTTCCTTCTTGTACTACAATCAAACATTTTATTTTCCAAGTCCAAGATCAAATACCGGCACCTCCCATAAGGGATACAGCTTGGTTGATCTTGTTGATCGTTTTAAAATAAACCTTGCATGCTAATCACCCAGATAAAATTTACTATTAAAACTTACCAACAACACCTTCCCACATCCTGCTCCTCTACTCGGTTATCACCCTTCGGGGTACTCCGAGATACGACCAGGGGACAGGGAAGTCTTAGTTTACTAGGCATCCATCTAGCCCTTTTTCTGTCAACTAAAAACAGTGACCTCAGGAAGATAGAAGGGGTAGTAGATCGTGAGTGGTCTCTAGGCACTTCGACGTCCTCCTTGTTGAGCACCGGGGCATTGGGGATTGACCTGTGAGCTATGGGTGGGATTTGTTCCCACTTTGTTGAGCGCAACAGCATTCCTTCTTTGACTGGAGAAGTTCTAGATCGGGGTAGTCACACCACCGATTCCAAAACTTAATCCAAGAAGAAAAACTTTAATAAAATTAACTAAAATAAACCAAGAGACATTTCAAAACCGGTTCTACAACACTCTTCTATTTCAAGCACTATTTCACTCCAACATTGCACTACAATTTTTTTCTTCCAGCACTTTACTTTTCAGTTACATCTATTTACTTTCGATTCTGCAAATGGTCTTGTGGTGAACTTTTAACTGCTTAAGGTCTTTTCATACTTTTAATTTACTGCTGGTTTAATAATCTTTACTCATAGTATTTTTCTGCCATTTTGTAAATCTGATTCATTGTCCATATTGGTAAATCATCTACACAATTGTTTAATGTTTTATTTCCTTACTGTTTATAATTATATCATTATTCATTTATTTCATTGTCAAACACCGAAGCTGTAGTTTAATCACAGATTAAATCTCGTTTTTACTTGTTAAGTTTATAAAGCCGTAATCTGTCTTTTGACTCCATTATTTAGGCACTGGTTTAAAGAAAAGGTTGACTGTCATTTAAATCTTGCATATTGCATCAGTCTGATTATCATCTCTCAGAACCTTAGCCTCAGTTAAATAAAAGATCCCTTTAATTAAATTATAATTAATTAATAAATCTGGAACTTAGCTTTCCTATAGGGACTACCCCCCTTGGCTCTGTTGGGATCTTGCCTAAACGGAGGAGTTGTGGACTGTGGTGACAGTGGTCCCCAGCTCTCACTTGCCCCCAAGGCCACACATAGCAGGATGTGACTTTCCTGCGCCTTAAAGTGTGAATTAGGCGGCAACATCTTTGGCGCCGTTGCCGGGGACAAGTCATTTGTCCTTGGTCTGACTTAATTAATTAATTTATTATTTTGAATTCTTTAATTCTTTAAAAAACTGTTAATAAAATTCTTTAATTAATTTTAATAACTTGTTTACCCATATTAGAGCTATCTTTTTCTCCAAGTGGCGACTCCACTTTCAAATATAGTAAGGCATTCTACCCGGAGCCATTCAGTTGGTCTCCTCAACTCCCTCGCCGAACCTGAAAGGATATATAGGAGGAGGTTGAATAGGCTCGCTCCCCGTAGACTCCTTGCAAGTCTTGGAGAAGAGGCTATCTCTGATATCCATTTGTTGTTTGCCCAAAACAACCAACCCACACCAATGGATGATTTATGCAAGCCATGTGATTTTTCTAACATCATTGGTTATCCTCATGATTTGCTAGAGAAAGCTATCGAAAAATTGCCTTCCTTTCAAGGTAATAATGCCGTCAGTGCCAAGTCTCACATCACCAGGTTCAACCAATGTCTCGCCAAGTGGTGTCATGCTCATAACCATGAGGACGTCAAGATGAAGCTGTTTATTTTATCTTTAGAAGATGATGCTATGGAATGGTTTCAAGATCAGAATGACAATAAGTTCAAAACTCTCAAAACAATCATTGAAGCTTTCGATGATAGATGGGGTGATAGAAGGGATAACCATTTCCTGTTGGCAGCCCTGCATACCAGTCAAAAGCAAGAAAATGAGACTATGGATGAATTTAATAAAAGATTTAATGACTTAGTAAAAAGTTTACCTACAGACATCAAGCCCAAAGAAGCATCTCTCTTGATTTATTACATCCAAGCATTTGAAGGGAAAATGAAATATCAGATAAGGGATAAGGAACCTACAGATCTTAAGGATGCACAAGAAAAGGCTATCAAGATAGATAAGAACATGCAAGCTGTTGGTAAATCT
>LPNX011164853.1:33484-91144 GCA_001517045.1 Pseudotsuga menziesii | reverse complement strand
AATTGGAAAAATTATTGAAATTTACCAGGATGATCTAACGGTTTTTTCTAAGGATGGGAAAACTCACATAGGACATTTAAAACAGGTTTTTGAAAGATGCAGATAATTTGGGATATCTTTAAATCTAGCTAAGTCAGTTTTTGGGGTTATGGAAGGGAAGTTACTGGGTCACATAATTTGTAAAGAAGGTGTCAAAATAGATCCAGAAAGAATTGAAGCAATTTCAAAGATTCCCTTGCCTAGTACAAAGAAAGGCCTCCAATCTTTCTTTGGTACAATTAATTTCCTTAGCAGATTTATTCCTAATCTAGCTGAAGTAACTAAGCCTTTAAATAAGTTGCTTAGAAATGATGTCAAGTTTCAATGGGATGAAACAGGAAAAAAAGCTTTCCAACAAATAAAAGACGCATGTGGTCAAGCTCCCGTATTAATCAGTCCAGATTACACTAAAGAATTCTATCGTTTCTCCTTTGCGTCTGAAGACACCATTGCTGGTGTTTTGTTACAGAAAAATGACCAAGGTCAAGAACAACCCATAGCATACATGAGCAAAATCTTAAGAGATTCAGAATTAAACTACCATATAATAGAAAAACAGGCTTATGCCTTGGTAAAATCTCTTAAGCATTTCAGGATTTTCATAGGGTATGCCAAGATAATTAGGTATTTTCCTAGTACATCCATTAAAGATGTGTTAACTCAAGAAGAAGGCCTAGGTCCAAGAAGTAGATGGGTTGCTAAAATTCAAGAATATGATTTAGAAATCAGACCCACTAAATTAATCAAAGGACAAGGATTAGCTAAGATCTTAGCGGAAGGTAATGAGAAGGCTTTAGGTTTGGTTGATCAGAATATGGTTTGTGAGATTGATGTTCCAGATTCATCCCCAGATTTGTTAAAACTTGAACAAGCTGAATAGTATTATGATATTATCTTCTATCTTAAGAACTTAACCTGCCCAAGTCATCTTGTTGGTCATGAAAGAAGAGCCTTAAGGCTCAAAGCATCCAAGTATATCTTAATTAAAGATGGTTTAGGATGGAGGAATCCAGATGGGGTTATCCTTAGATGTGTGGATGAGAAAGAATCTAAAAAATTAATGGATGACTTTCATAATGGTTTTTGTGGCGGTCACTTTGCTGCTAGAACCACCACCCATAAGATTCTTAGAGCTGGATATTATTGGCCCACCATATTTTCAGATGTGCATCAGTTTGTGAGGAAGTGTGAGCCTTGTCAGTTGTTCACTGGGAAACAAAAGTTAGCTGCCCTTCCCCTTCAGCCAGTTGTTGTAGAAGCACCTTTTCAGCAGTGGGGTTTGGACTTCATAGGGAAGTTTAAAGATAATTCGAGTAATGGGTTTTCATGGATTATAACAGCCATAGATTACTTTACTAAATGGGTTGAAGCCATTCCAACTAAATCAGCAAATGAAAAGGTAGTCATGGATTTTCTTGAAGATAGGATAATAACAAGATTTGGAGTGCCTTCAAAGATAGTAACAGATAATGCTAAGGCCTTTTGTTCAGCAGAAATGTCTGCATTTTGTTTAAAGTATGGCATAGTGTTATCTCATGCATCAGATTATTATCCTCAAGGAAATGGTCAAGCAGAATCTAGTAACAAAAACTTAATGACCATAGTCAAGAAAATTGTTGGGGAAAACAAAAGGTCTTGGGACAGTAAAATAAAACATGCTTTATGGGCTGATAGAATAACAAAGAAAGCATCTACAGGCAGGAGTCCTTTTGAGTTGGTTTATGGTGTAGAAGCCCAGTTGCCAATTCACCTTACCCTGCCAGTGTATCAGTTGCTCCAAGAGTTTGACATAGAAGAGTCTGCACTTCAAAACAGAGTAAATCAGTTAGTTGAATTGGATGAAATGAGAAGAAATGCTTATGACCAAAACTTTAAAAGTCAGGAAAAGACAAAGAAAACCTTTGACAAGTCAGCTAGACAGAGAGACTTCAAGGTAGGGGATACAGTTGTCCTATGGGACAAAGGCAAGGAAAAGCCAGGGAAGCATGGGAAATTTGACATCCTATGGTTAGGCCCTTATGTGATCAGATCAGTTGCAGGTCCAAATTCCTTCAACCTCAGTCACTTGGATGGTGAGCCATTGAACATTCCAAAGAATGGTCAACAGCTCAAGTTTTATTACACATAGAGTCAACGTGGTGTCCAAAGGGACACCCTTTGTAACGTATTCCTAACCCTTTTCCCTTGTATTTTAAAAGTTTTTTCATTTGTTTATTGTTTATGCATATATGTATAGCAATTCCATTTATTTATATTGTTTATTGTTTATTTATTGCTTTTACTAGAGGCCTTATGTTGGTTATTGGTGAGAAATTTGTGGTTGCAGGATTCTGGAGTTCTCATGTGCTCTTCGATGATCGAACACATGTCCCTTAGTTGGAGCCAGATGTTGCCCACCTATTTCGACTAGGTGGCAACTCCATGTACATGAAGATGTACATAATTGTACAAGTTGTACCTTGGAAAAATCTGAGGATTTTTCACTTCTGCAGGGCAATTGCCCCTTTGTAAAATGAAATGTCCGCTCCCCTGCGTGGGAAAATTAATGTAATTTTATGTGCTAATGTGGGTCATATGATACGGATGCCACACCATGGAATTGGTTGTTAGGGAAGTCCCCTCATCGAGTGTTTTTCCCTTTCCAATTGACCTTGTTGTGTAAACGAGTTTAATCGGTTTGGTTTTCACTCAAAATCCTCCAAAGTGGTGACGGGCGTTCTACCAGTCAAGTCCATGAGGTGGCTAAGGTTTCAAGGAGTGATTCATGACCATGCTAGGCATCTGTATAGAGTCTTGTGGAGTTTCGTTGTGTTGTATTTTTAATTATTTTTTTCAAGTTAATTAATTTCACCCCTTGGTGATTAATTAACTTAGCTTTTGATGTAATAATGTAATCGCTCAAGCATGGCATTTTGTAATAGGGGCTATGAATGCAAAGTTAATTGCTATGAAACCCCCTAAGCCACTGCTTCGAGTCCCATGTCATTTTGATGAGTGGTTGAGGAGATAGACCACTTTTGTTTAAGCAAGGTCTATTTTTCCTAGGGAATTAATTAATTTCCCTAAGTCAAAATTCACATTTTTTGATTTTGAAGTAAAAAATCAAGAAATGCCATGGTAAGTTGGTTTTGGGGGTTCCTAAGCCTAGGAAAACTTATTCCAAAGTTTTTCACCCCCCCATGGCCTAGATATTAATTTTTCAAGTTATTTTTTAATTTTTCCTAAGTCAAAATTGGAAAAATTTAAAAAAATTAAATTGAGAATTTTAATCTAAGGTGAATTAATTTTAGCCTAAGTCTAAAGGCTAGATATCCATTTTGGAGCTAATGGCTAGAAGTCAAGGCCAAGTTAAGTGGCCAAAACCCTCACTAAAGAGATCAAGCTCAAGCTAAAAGGTCTCCAAAGGGGGCGCTAAATGGAAAACCCTCATTAAAATGGAGGAGTCATATGCTAAAAATGGAGAATACTCCTATAGTGGGGGCGCTAGGGTAAAACCTCTACCAAATGTGGAGGTGGGCGCTACATTAAATGGAAAGACCACCAAATAAAGAGGAGGCGTCATACTAAATAGAGATGGGCGCTATTATATGAGGGCGACCGTATTAATTTAGTGGAGCGTCCAAGCATTGAAGAGTCTCCACCATTTTAGAGGGCGCATGCATAAAAAGGAGGCGTCCACCAAAAAATAGAGGAAGCGCTTCATTTAGTAAGGCGTCACTACTATAGAAGGGGGCGCTAGCTCACATAATGGAGGCGCTATATTAATGGGCGCCACACATAAATATAGAGGCGTCACTATAAATGGAGGAAGGTGCCATATTTAGAAGGAAGCGCTACCACTTTGGAGGGCGCTACCCATTGAAGGAGACGCTACATATTATAGAAGGGTGTCACTAAATTTAGAGAGGGCGCTAGCACTAAAAGGGAGACGTCTACCTTTGGAGAAATGCGCCACATGTGGAGGAGTCTACTAAATTTAGAGGAGGGCGCCTACATTGGGCCCATGATGTTTCCAATAACTTAAAAGCTCATCTAATGGTGGATTTTTAGTCAAAAACCTAAATCTAAAGGTAAATATTACTTGGAGCATGGATCAAGCCTTTTAGCCATTGATTAGAAAATAATCTAAAGGTGGAGATTAATTGAGAAGAATGGAATGTCAAATACCTAGATCTAGTGGTGGAGATTAAACCCTAGATCTAGATCTAATCTCAGCCATTTATCTTCAAGAGGTTAGGGTTTGCCTCAACTATTTAATGAGGGTCTCACTCGCTCATTAATCATGATCTCATATGCTATTGTTATGCTGTCGGAAATTTCTTCTTACTATCTATCATCTTGCTATACTTTGTATTGAAGCTTTGCCCTAGTTGGGCCATTTAACAAAATTTTTTTTAGAGGGACACTATGCTGCAAATTCTTTGATGATCCAAATACTTGTGAGGTAATCTGTATATTTTTCTAGTTTGCATTTTATATTATTCTAGTTAGCTCTCCACAAAGTGTTTTGTGGAGAGATTAGAGAGTAAAAGTGCTTTTGCTTTCTTTTGTGAATGATCTAACGTCTTCTTCAAAGTATTTTGCAGGAACTGTTAGATATTCATCACTAGGATTACTTTTTTTTGCAGACATAGATTTATTTGCAGGTGGTCCAAGCAAGGAGATCTCTCCAAAAATCTCATTCCGACAATTTTTAAATTCGGCCATCTACTTTCAGCCTTCCTGAAAAGGGGTTTTATTCACTGTATAGTGAATATAACCCTTGTTTTAGGGCCCCAACCTATTATATATTAGTTAGGGCTTATATTTCTGCTGTTTAAACACTGTTTAGGTGGCTGGAAACTCATTTTCCAGCCCTCTAAATCTCTTATTTCTGCAATATTTCACATTCAGATTTTTTATGTAAATTTGTAAATTTTTGTACTAATGTTTTAACAACAAATTTTTAGTGTTTTCTGTGATTTCTAGCGAAGAATACCCTGTTGGTTTATGACAGCTCCTACACAAGTGAAGGAGATTTGATGCCCGAATAGGCCCAGGATTCCCTCAACCTTCAACCGGTTCAAAAGGGGTTCAAACCCTCAACTCTCTCTCTCAATTTTTTCTGATTTATTGTAAACCCCAACGAGAGTCTCTTGGGGTATTCTGTAAAGTTTTTGTAACCATTCGTAATCCATAAGTAGATAGATTAGGAAGTAGAGTAGGAAGTAGGATAATAGTTGTTTCATATTTCTGTTTATGCAAATTTCATTTTTGTTTAAAAGTAATCATACAACCCATTAAACCTGTGTATCCTCTATCCGCTTGTCATCTCCCTTTAGGGACTTCAAGTTGGATATGAAAAACAGGGGAAGTAGGGGCTTAGGTAATTAAAATAACTTTCCTTCTTGTACTACAATCAAACATTTTATTTTCCAAGTCCAAGATCAAATACCAGCACCTCCCATAAGGGATACAGCTTGGTTGATCTTGTTGATTGCTTTAAAATAAACCTTGCATGCTAATCACCCAGATAAAATTTACTATTAAAACTTACCAATAACAACTTCCCACATCCTGCTCCTCTACTCGGTTATCACCCTTCGGGGTACTCCGAGATACGACCAGGGCAATCTTGTGATGATTTTGTCTTCTAAGAAATCGATAACAACTTTATTGATTGCCTTCTTGGTGGGTATTGCTTCTACCCACTTGGTGAAATAATCGGATGCAGTAAGGATCCAAGAATATCTGTTACTTGAATTATCCTTAAACTTACCGATGAAATCAAGCCCCCACTGTTGGAAAGGGGCTTGGGCCACTACTGGTTGAAGAGGTAAGGTTGCCAGCTTTTGCTTCCTAGTGAACAATTGGCATTGGGGGCAACATCTAACAAACTTGTGAACATCTGTGAACAAATCGGGCCAATAGTAACTTGCTCTGAGAATTTTGTGGGCTGTCGTATCTGCTGCAAAGTGGCCCCCACAAAATCCTGAATGAAACTCAACCAAGAGCTTCTTAGACTCTTGCTCATCAACAAACCTAAGTATTATCCTATCATGGTTCTTCCAACCCAATCCGTTTTGAGTTATACAATACTTATTGGATTCTAACCTTAACGCTCTTCTTTTATGGCCAACTAGATGATCTGGGCAAGTAAGGTTTTCTAAGAAAAAGATGATATTCGCATACCATTGATGTTGCTCTAAACGTTGCAATTCTGCTGACCTGACTAGTGTTGACTTGCTATTCTGACATACTATTCCCAATGCTCTCTCATTTCCTTCTGTCAACATCTTGGCTAGCCCTTGACCTTTGATTAACTTAGTGGGTCTAATTTCTAAGTCGTACTCTTGAATTTTTGAGACCCACTTTCCCCTTACTCCTAAGCAATCTTGCTGAGACAATATATCTTTAACGGCTGAATGGAACATATTCTATTATTTTTGAATAACCAACATAAGTCCTGAAATGCTTAAGGGACTTCACCAAGGCATAAGCCTGCTTTTCCATGGTAGTGTACTTCAACTCTGACTCTTTCAAGGCTCTGCTCATGAATGCGACGGGTTGCTCAAAACCTTAATTATTTTTCTGGAGCAAGACCCTTGCAATGGTATCCTTTGAGGAAAAAGAAAAGATTTGGAAATCCTTGGAATAATCTGGGCTAACTAAGACTGGAGATCTAGAAATGGCTTCTTTGAGATTTTTAAAAGCCTCTCTTCCTTCATTTTTCCATTCAAACTTAGCATCCTTCTTTAATAACTTTTGCATTGGTTTCATTAATTCTGCTAAGTTTGGAATGAACCTCTTTATGAAATTAATGTGGCCATTAAAAGACTGAAGGGCTTTTATATTCTTAGGGATGGGCACCTTTTTAATAGCTTTAATTCTCTCCGGATCTACTTTGACACTATCTTTTGAGATTATATGCCCCAGAAGTTTTCCATCATCAACCCCTAATACTGACTTGGTTGGATTCAGAGAAATACCATACTTTCTACATTTTTCAAATACTTGCTTAAGGTGACCTATGTGACTTGATATTTCTTTGGAGATGTAATATCCAAAATACTGATATTTTATAATTCTATGCAAAATTTTGAAATAGTCGAGCATGCAAAACTGCCATGCAAAATTACCCTATATTATAGCTGAATTTAGGGATAGGGTTTGCAGGATAGAATGGACACTTACCACTGATAAGAAGACTGATAATGCTCCAGAAAGAATACGCATGCAAGATAAACTGAGCTGATGAAGAAATAATCTCTCTTTCCTCCGTAATACCCCCAGCAGTCTGAATCATCTAAGGTTGATGTTTTTGATGGAGGGATGGTCTGTTTCAACTGAAAGTTGGTTGGAGTGTAAGTGTTCCCGTGTCGGAGAGGATGGCCGGAGCATGCAGGAGTTTTGACCTCTCCATATACCCTAGCAGATTGATCTATCTGACCGATGCTCACGCCCCCACACTTCTGTATCTTGCTGCTAGCTGCTCTAGGTGAGCAATTCGGTGGCTGATAATCACTCAAGGCAGTAGAGTGATCTTATTAGTGAGAATGCAGGCCACATGCGAAAGAAATATGGTGATCTGGAGTCCCGGTGAATGACTTGGGTTTTCTAGCTAAATTCCCCTAGTTGTATGGATGAACCTGCAAATAATCTTTTGGCATACACTGGAACATTGAATAATGATGAATACAATAGATGCGGTGACAAACCTGGATAGTTTATCCTGAAGGAGACTAGGGCAGATATTGCACTGTCGAACCCTCATTAGTTGAAGACTTCGTCCTCAACCCCAACTGCCGTAGCTGCATGCTGTGCTGCTGCTCAAATATCCAAATCAATCAATAATAAACATAAGTATCTCTTTAGGCTCCCTCATCCTTCTTAAATAGATCCTTATGCGCTTTTAGGGTTCGCATGTAACTTTTAGGGTTTGTGTTTTCACTTTTGCATGCATGCGATTCTAATTTGATGTTGACTTTTAAGCCTAAAGAGAAAAGGTTTATTTTAGCCTACTGCTGACTTTAGTACTAAATGTGTGTCCCGAGTTGTTCTAAGTACCAAATGTCCTCAGTCAATCCCCTCTTATGCAGTACTCGCTCGAACCTATGGGGATTAAGTAGGTTAGCGGGTTTTTTGTTGCCTAATCGGACGAGAACATTACAGTCTTCCCCGCTTGAGATTGCTTGTCCTCAAGCAATTGCAAACTGGGATGCTGCAATACCTGTTCTCCTTCCCATGTGGCATCCTCCAGAGGTAGTTCTTTCCATTGGACCAAGTATTCTCTAATCACCTGGTTCCTGAGTTTCCTTTCTTGAGTTTGTGCGATCTGTTCTGGAATCAGTACCAGTAATCCTTCATCATCTAAGGGAGGTAACTCTGTTGATGGAGCAATGTGTTGCCCAATGGTCTTTTTCAGGTTGGACACATGAAATACATTGTGAATTTTGCTCTCGTGTGGCAGTTCTAGTCATACGCCACCTCACCCACCTTTCTGATTATTCTGTAGGGTCTGTAGAAGCGAGGTTTTAACTTTTTCGCTCCTTTCTTCTTAAGTGAAGACTGTTTGTATGGTTGGAGCCGTAAGTATACCAGATCTCCTACTTCAAAGCTCTGCTCGACCCTGTCTCTGTCTGCATACAACTTCTGCTAATTCTGAGCTATCTGTAAGTTCTCTTTCAGGATTTTAAGAATATCCTGACTGTCCTGTATCCAATCCTTTGCCTTAGGAGCCCTGCTGTCTACGAATGCTAAATCTGCAAAGTCCAAGGCCTCATAGCCATATAATGCCTTAAAAGGTGTCATCCTAATAGACATGTGATAGGTAGTATTATAATAGTATTCCCCTAAGTGTAGCCATTTAATCCAGGTTCGCTGCTGCCCTGTTACATAGTTCCTCAGATACCCTTCAATCCACTTGTTGACAATCTCAGTTTGTCCATCACTCTGGGGATGATAACTCGTGCTAGTAGCAAGCTCAGTTCCCACTAACTTGAATAGCTCTTGCCAGAAGGCACCAATGAATCTACTGTCCCGATCACTGACAATGGTCTTGGGTAACCCGTTCAACCTGAAAACCTCTCTGAAAAATAACTCGGCTACCTGGGCTGTGGAGTAATTAGTCGATCAACCATGACATATAAGCAATCTTGCCCTTGGACCTTGGGAAACGCTGTAACGAAGTCCATGGAGATACTTTCCCACTTATGTTCCGGAATTGGTAGTGGCTGAAGCAACCTTGCTGGATGGATGTGCTCAATCTTGTTCTGTTGACAAATGCTACATTCCCGCACGTGCTGCATAACCTCTCCCTTGAGACCCTTCCATGACAACCTCTCTCGGATCCGCCTGTAGGTCTTCAAGAAACCCTGATGTCCTGATAATGGAGAGTCATGTGATGCCTGTATGATCTTCTTTTTAAAGGCTGATTTTGGGACGAGGTATATCCTGTTCTTGCAATAGATGATGTCATCAATAATTCTATACCTTTCATCCTGAACCTGTCCATCCAATAATTCACAAGCAAATTTATTTTTGGAGTACTCTACTAAGAGAAGAGACCTCCAATCGGTGGATATACTCATGAGAGATAATGAAGCGGGTCATCTGGATAATGCATTAGCTACTGTATTGTTCTTACCCTTCACATACTCTATCTCAAAATCGTAAGCTTGCACCTTGCTGGCCCATTTCTGTTGGCGTTCATTCAGCTCCTTATGCTCCAAGAAGTACTTGAGGTTGTTATGATCCATCTTGATTTTGAACTCGCTGCCCACCAGGTACTGTCTGAATTTAGTGAGAGCATGTAAGATGGCTAGCATCTCCTTGTCATATATAGAGTAGTGGTGCTCGTAGTTTTTCAGTTTCCTGCTCTCGAATGCAATTGGGTGATGGTTTTGCATCAACACTGCCCCTAGCCCTTCCCCTGATGCATCACATTCTACTATAAATCGCTGTGAGAAGTCTGGTAGTGCTAAAACCGGGCAAGAACTCATGATGACTTTCATCTCCTCAAAGGTTTTCTGTGCTGATTCTGTCCAAGTGAAGGCCCCCTTCTTTGTGAGATCAGTGAGTGTTGCGGCAAATTTGGAGAAGCCCTTAACATACCTCCAGTAATATGTGCAAAGGCCTAAGAAGCCTTTTAGTTTTGTGACTGTTTTTGGCGTGGGCCAATCCCTGATAGCTCGAATATTTTCCATATGAACCTGTACCCCTTCTCCACTAATGATGTGCCCTAGATACAATATCTCCTTCATACCAAATTCACACTTAGACATCTTCGTGTAAAGCGAGTGCTCGTCTAGAATGCTCAATACTTCGTCTAAATGTTTCAGATGTTCCTCCCATGTTTTGCTATAAATCAAAATATCATCAAAGAATACTAGCAAATACTTACGTAACTGAGCTCTGAAAGTATGGTTCATGCACGACTGGAAGGTGGCTGGAGCATTGGTGAGTCCAAAAGGCATGACCAAGAACTCATAGTGACCATAGTGGCAACAGAAAGCTGTTTTAGAAATGTCTTGATCCCTTACTCGAAACTGATGGTACCCTGAGCAAAGACCAATCTTTGAAAAGTATTTGGCACCCCGCAGCTCGTCCATGAGTTCATCAATCCTGGGAATGGGATACCTGTTTTTGATGGTCTTTTTGTTGAGTGCTCTGTAATCGATGCACATCCGCAGTGTGCCATCCTTCTTCTTAACTAAGACCACTGATGATGCAAAGGGACTAGAACTGAGCCGAATATATCCTAGCTTTAGTAATTCCTTGATCGTCTTCTCGATCTCATCCTTGTATCTTTTGGGATGTCTGTAAGGGGTGGTGATGACTGCTTGTGTCCCCTCCTCCAGCTCAATGATGTGCTCAAATCCCCTATCTGGCGGTCTACCTGCTGGAAGGTCCTGGAATACCTTTTCGTGCTCCTACAATAAGGCTTGAATATCTGCTAGGTGTTGGGTGTTATTCTCTGGAGGTTTTCTAAAGGAGACAAAACATTTTGCCGACCATTCTATGTCATCCTGCCTGAGCACGGCCTCCATTCTCTGCGAAGAGATTGGTTTTGGGGGATAAGTGTTCATGCCCCTCAAAACTACCCGTTTCCCATCTGGTCCCTGGAATTCCATTTCCATTGCTCGGTAGTCTGTAGTATATTTCCCTATTGAATAAAGCCATTGAACGCCTAATACTACATGTGTATCTGCCACATCCGCTACATAAAATGAATCTGTCATCTGGTAGTTGCCTAATGTGACATTCAGTTTTGGAATCCAATAGTTGCACTCCATGCTAGATTTTCTGGCTACTGCTACAGTAAATCCCTCAAACTTCTCTGTCAAAATACCCCTCTTGGCTGCCCAAGCTGCATCAATGAAATTGTGGGTTGCTCCCCCGTCAACCAATACTCCCACTCTGTGGCCTTGTATTATTCCCCTGACCCTGAGAGTATGGGATCTAGGTACTCCAGATAGTGTAGCAGTAACTCCCTCTGGTGTATCACCCTGGAGTGACTCCTTGTTTGCTGCCCGCAATTCTTTTGTTGTTTCCTGCTCGTAGTCCTCCCCTTCACTGTTTGAATATACCTCTATGTAGTGGGCCTTGGCCTTTCCTGTGCACCTATGTCCTGGAACCCATGGTTCTTGACAAGTAAAACATAATTTCTTCCGTCTCAAGTCTTTCCTAGTGTCATCGTCTAACCATGTTTTCTTCGGGACTTCCTGCTGGAAAGGTTTCTTGTCCTTGTCCCTAACTAGAAAGCTGGTCTTGAGTGGGAACCTATTCTTCGGAACTGAGTCTTGGAGATCTCTGGCTTGACTGATGGCATCCTGTAGAGTGGGGGGTTTGTAGGCTTTCACCCATCCCCGTAGTGGCTCTGTCAGGGCCTTAGTAAACAACATCGTCAATCTGCTCTCTAACACATCTGTTACCCTAACAACTATCCTCTGGAATTTTGAGATGAAGGCCTCGGCGCTACTTGTCTGCTTGAGTTGAGCTGGCTCCCTGAAATGTATCTCTGGATCTTTCCTGTCGAACTGCTCCATGAGTTTTTGAGTAAACTCACTATAGGAGTGGATGGTGTTGTGATCCAATGTCACTAATCCGTGGTACCACCACTCATGGGCCTCTTCGTCCAGGTGGAGTGTAGCCAATTTAATGGCATCTGTCTCTGTCATGGGATTGAGTTGGAAGTAGGTATCCAACTTCTGAACCCATATCCTCATTGAACCTCCACGAGTCCCATCAAAGTTTGGGATGATCAACCTGCCCAAGGTTTTCTGCAACTCATAGTTATGATTGAATCCCTTGTTGAAATTCTTGGGCCTGTTCCTACTCTTCATGTTGCAAAAATACGAAAAAGACATGGCTGCATGAAACTCATCCCCTAAGTCCCTGTATTCCTGCAAATAGGCCCCAAAGGGTTCGCTAGGCTTTACCTGCATGACTGGATCTGCTACTGCATCTGCCAAGAAGTGAGGCATAGTAGGCCTGCTCGAAGGTTTGTTATATATGTGGGGTGTGTTCTGCATATTGGTGTATGCATGTTTCCCACTACTGCTTGTAGACCCTCTATCTATCAGTGAGAGAGGTGTAATTGGCTCTGGTTTCGCTGATAATCTATTGATTGCATTAAGTACATCCTTTTGCCCTCTGGCTAAGTCTTGCAATGCGCTTACTAGGTTGCGAATCTCCATCCTGTCCTCATCTTCTCCTGTTCCTTTTCCCTTGTCAGAGTGTATACCCGTTGGGTCCATGTCTGAGTTGGTATCTTCTAGTTGGATATCCTCAAAGTCCTCTGTGTACCTACTCCTTTTCCTATAGGTTACAAAAGTGTCCTCTTTTGTATTCATCTACTTCTTATGTTCAAACCCACAGCTGGCAAGGAACATGCTCTGATACCACTATAATATCCGAAATACTAATATTTTCTAATTCTATGCAAAATTTCGAAATAACCGGGCATGCAAAACTGCCATGCAAAATTACCATATATTATTGCTGAATTTAGGGTTAGGGTTTGTAGGATAGAATGAACACTTACCACTAATAAGCCGACTGATAATGCTCCAGAAAGAATACGCATGCAAGATAAACTGAGTTGATGAAGAAATAACCTCTCTTTCCTCCGTAATACCCCCAGCAGTCTGAATCATTTAAGGTTGACATTTTTGATGGAGGGATAGTTTGTTTCAGCTGAAAGTTGGTCAGAGTGTAAGTGTGCCTGTGCCGGAGAGGGTGGCCGGAGCAGGAGTTTTGACCTCTCCAGATACCCTAGCGAATTGATCTACTTGACTGATGGTCACGCCCCCACACTTCTGTATTTTGCTGCTAGCTGCTCCAGGTGAGCAATCTAGTGGTTGATAATCACTCAAGGCAGTAGAGTGATCTTGTCAGTGAGGATGCAGGCCACATGCAGGAGAAATATGGACCATGGTGATCCGGAGTCCCAATGAATGACTTGGGTTTTTCAGCTAAATTCCCCCAGCTGTACGGATGAATCTACAAATAATCTTCTGGCATACAATGGAACATTGAATAATGATGAATACAATAGATGCGGTGACAAACTTGGATAGTTTATCCTGAAGGAGACTAGGGCAGATATTGCACTGCTGAACCCTCGTTAGTTGAAGACTCCACCCTCAACCCCAAGTGTCGTAGCTGCACGCTGTGCTGCTGCTCAAATATCCAAATCAATCAATAATAAACATAAGTATCTCTTTAGGCTCCCTCATCCTTCTTAAATATATCCTTATGTGCTTTTAGGGTTTGTGCTTTTACTTTTGCATGCATGCAATTCTAATTTGATGTTGACTTTTAAGCCTAAAGAGAAAAGGCTTCTTTTATCCTACTGCTGACTTTAGTACTAAATGTGTGTCCCGAGTTGTTTTAAGTACCAAATGTCCTCAGTTAATCCCCTCTTATGCAGTACCCGCTCGAACCTATGGGGATTAAGTAGGCTAGCGGGTGTTTTGTTGCATAATCGGATGAGGACATTACAGGAGAAAACTGTTAGGTCATCCTGGTAAATCTCAATGATTTTCCCAATCAACTCCTTGAATGCATAGTCCATGGCCCTATGAAAGTTGGCACCAACATTCAGCAATCCAAAAGGCATTCTCACATACCCAAAAGTTCCCCAAGGGGTAGTGAAGCTAGTTTTATGCCTATCTTCTTTTTGAATTACAACCTGATTATAACCGGAAAATCAATATAGGAAGGACTTCATTTGGGATCTTGTTATTCTTTGTAACAAAGTTTCCATATTGGGCAGTGGATAGTTATCCTTTTGGCATGACATATTAAGATTTCAGAAATCTACACATATCCTTATTTGACCATTCTTTTTCTGGACCACGACCAAGTTGGAACACTAAGAAGAATGCCTTGTTGGCACAATGATCCTAGCAGCCAACATATTTTCCAATTCTTTCTTTACTATAGGAGCCACCTTAGGATTTATTTGCCTAAGTTTCTGCCGAAAAGGCTTTACTTCTTTTATTTCTTGTTTTAGGGGTATAGTGTGTTGGAAAACATCCCTCGGTATGCTTTAAGCTCATCATATGTAAATGCGAACACATCTCTATACTCCCTAACAAGATTTATGAGGTATTTTCTTTCTTTTTCTTTCGTACCCTTCCCAATTTTAATTAGCGTAGGGTCTTTATTATTTCTAATATTTACCTCTATATAATCCCGAAATTTTAAAGAATCTTTCTTGACTTTGCATCGATCTTGCCTATCAAACATCTGTTCTAAAGAAACAAGTCCATGAGGCATTGGATTATTAAACTGATTACCTTCTCCCTGGTACTCTTTACCCTCTTCCTGAAAGTTGACTTCGAAATTGGAGAACTGTTCAACATTGTGGATGAATCTTAGGATTTGTTCATCATTTTCATATACTTGCCAATGTTCCATGTTATCTGGAATTGATGGTCTAAAATTAATTTCTAACTTCAAAAGTTCCTCTGAAGGCTTAAGAGTTGAAGCTGCTACTGCTAGCTTATCTGCCATGCTATTCTGATCTCTAGGGATTGCAATTAAGTTTAGGGCATCAAAGAATTCCATTTCTATACTTTTTTAACCTTTTACACTTGCATGCATACTCATTTTTACTTGGAGGATTACTAAGTTTGAATCGCCTTTTATACTTAACATTTTTATCCCCATATCCTTAGCAATCTCTACACCAAGTAAGAGTGCATCATATTCAACCATATTGTTAGTTGCTTCAAATTCCAATCTGAAAACAAAGTTGAAAATTTGCCCACTTGGTGAAGTGATAGCAATGCCTGCCCCTTTTCCTGCTCTAGAATGTGCCCCGTCAAAATTCATTTTCCATATTTCATTTATCTTTTCATCTTTGATTTTTTCTTTAATTGGGGCCAAAAAGATGGAATAACAAGTATAACTCTTGATTTCATCTGTATTATACGCATACTCCTTCCAGTGAGACATATTTGCCTTTCTATGGCCCTAATTAAAAAGTTATAGGTTATTCTACAATCCAGTGTAGTTAGACTCAGACTCGACAAATACTCGATTGGCTTGGGACTTGATAGACTCGACGACTCAGATAAGACCTGACAAAGACTCGACAAATATGAAAAAAAAAATATACTAATTCTTGTGCACAATAAACATACATAAATTTGTTTGAATTGTTTCTGGTAGGCTGAGGTTGCCATCACATCCCACAGGCCTGTAGGTAGCCACAAGGGGCATCCCACAGACTTGTGGGCTGTGATGGCAGCCTCCACAACCTGCCAAAACAAAAACAAATTGATTTGTTTTTGTTTTGGCAGACCGTGGAGGCAGCCATCACGACCCACAGGCCTGTAGGCTATGATGATAGCCTACATAGGCCTTCCATAGGCCTCCCAATGGCCCAAAACAAAAAAATTAATATAAAACTTAAATAAATTAATACAAAACTAAAAAAACATTAAAATAGAAATAAAATTAAAACAAAAAACAAAAGAATTACTAACCTGAACTCCTCGACTCTGCTCTGATGCAGCTCGACGCTTCCTCAATGCTCAGACTCTTCCTCAATCCAAGTTGGCCCTCCTCGATGCTAATCGACCTTTCCTCTATGCAACTCGACCCTGCTCAGTGTGTAGATTCTAGTCTCCTCAATGCTTAGTGCGTTATGCATAGTCTCGACTCTCCTCAATGTTTAGCGCGTAGGTTCTATTAAACGAATCTTGCAGTTGCTCCGTAAGGTGATCCTGTCCAGGATGGCAGAGTGGAAAGGCAACAAAAGTCATGACCTACAATGTCCAAGACCTTTGAAACAACTCAGATGTCACACCAGTCAAGGATACTGACACTTTAGACTCAGTGAAGATACTAATACTAGGGGGTGTCCCTAAGACCAAGATGACCCTAAAAATGAGGTAAACAAGTAGATAACCCAGGGTATCTTGATTAGATCTCTTAGTGTTGTATTTAGTTAGAGTTTTGGATGGTTACTAAGAGGAGAAAAGTGTCTATGTGAAAAGCCCCAATTTACCATCGGGTTGAAGCATGAAAATCGAATATAAGGGTGAATGGTGAATGGCTTTAAATGCTGCTGATGATGATGATCGAAAGGTCAAAGCGCTGATGATGATGTTGCTGATCGAAAGGTCAAAGTGTTGATGATGATGTTGTCAATCAAGCGGTCAAAGTGTTGCTGCTGCTGAAGATTGAAGATGAAGACTATATGTTAAAGATGATGAAAAGCTTCCAATGATTTATAGATGTATCACCCTGATGATGTTGATGATGCCTTCTCTCTCCTACTGTTGTTGTTATTGATGTTTTTGTAGAATATCCTTCTCGTTAAGGGGGAGTGTTGAATTATTGTAACTTCGAAGAATATTCTAAATATATTTTTGTGGTCCTCGATGTTCCTATCGGGAGAATTACTTGTATTGCTTTGTAACCCGATGTTCCTATCGGGAGAATTACTAAAAGTCATGAGGAAGTCCCCTCCGTTGTAAGTCGGGTCATTAGTACCCTAGTTGTGGTTACTCGAGCCTACATAACTGAATTAGGATTACTCGAGCCTACATAACTGAGTCTAATATTAAGTGAATGGAAGAATATAAATAGAGGTGTGGCACTCCTCATTTGAAACACACACACTCACTTGTGTAGCGCATAAGAGAGAGAGAAAGAGCTGTAGTTGGAGAAGGAGGAGCAGTCTTTTTTGGGTTTTACCTTTTATCTTTTGGGGCATCTATATTGAAGAAGCTTTTGCTGGGTTTTTCCCATTAGGGTTTTCCCATGATAAATCTTTGTGTTGTTTTTTTTTGTGTGGTTGTGCTTGTCTATCTTTCAATGATCTTTTGGCTTATGGTTATGTTGTTATGATACTAAATGTTTTAAGATTTGATATAACCATTAAAAATTCAACAATATACACAGCTTGAAGAGTGACATACACAGAGGTTTGACATGCATTGACTAAGGTATGTTTGTATATACTTAGGCATGATAGTTTTGTGTGAACAATCATGATGTATGCAGTGGTATACCTACGGTGATGTATGTACAATGATCTACAATGAATACAGTGGTGTATTGATGTATGAAGTAAATCCATGCATTCCTATGAGTCCTAAGCACTCTATGATGTATATGCATACTATGATGATGTTATCCATTATGATGATGATATGAGATTATGAAGACATGCTCCTTGATGATGACTATGTATACTAAATGATATAATGATGATGCACACCCTATGATAGTGGCCCAAGATGACATATGCAGAACCTGATGGCATGTTTAGACCTTGATGTTTGACAGACCTAGATGAAGAGGATGATGATATTATGATGTATACTCCTTAAAGATGTATGATGACTATGATGTGTAAGATGCATACCTTATGATATGATATGGTGATGCATGCTATGACTATGATGAACACTTTGTGAGATCTGACAATGTTGCAGCAGTGTTGATGAGAGTGATGAGCAAAAGACCAACAATATTGATGACAAAAGAATGAGGAGCAGAAGACCAGTAGTATTGATGTGTACCTTATGAAAGATGTTGATGGGCAACTTGACCAGCAGATGTTGATGAGCAGACTTGACATGGTTGATCAGCAGAGACTGATCAGCATTGATGATGAGCAGATTGACAAAGAGTGATGAATAGATGTTGACTAGCAGAGATCGATGTGCAGAGGTACATGAGCAGAGATTGATACAAGCTAAGTCTTGTACTTGAGGATTGGGCTCTTCAACCCTTTCTTAGTTGGAGCTAAGAAAACCAGGCCAGGTCTTGTTACAGGAGTTGGTGCTCTTTTTATCAGTTGGTGCTGATTGTAATTGAGAAGATTGTAGTATTCCATTACTATAAATAAATATTAAAATTACATACATTTTTTGTGTCTTTCTTGATGTGATGATTGAGCTTATGACTCATGATTGATTTAGTTGATGCATATGATAATGTAATTGATAACATAATGCTTGATATACTTTGATTGATTAAAATAAGGTAAAAAGGTTAAAATCGCTCACACATTGATTCAGAGCCCCTCTTAGTGTGGCCATTGTGTCCAACACGTATTTAGCATTTTTAGTATGAAATTTTTATAATTAGCTGAAACCATTGCTACACAAGGTAGAGTTATCTAAGCTAAAGGTGTACACATCCTTATGTGTCAATATCAAAATGTTTTCCTTTCAATGAAATAGAAAGTTACTTACTGCAAAACTAGTTGGGCAACCCTCTACATGCATTTGCTTAGAGGACTGTGTTGGGTTTCTTGCATTATTTTTGGTTTGGGTTGCTTCACCTATCCATTTTGATTTTGTACCCCAATTATTTTTCCTTTTTTCTTTTCTATCAAGGATTCAAATTCTATGCAATTTTGAGCATGGATTTGCTTTTCGTGACCAAGCTATGACCGGAATATTTAGGCCATAATAAAATGGAAGTTGGAAAGACATTTATGGTGCAAGTCTTGAGTTCATTGATTTTTAATGCTTCCCTTTGCTTAAAAAGTATAGCAGTTTGGTACTGCTATATGGTTGACAAGTCACTATGTAAGACAATACAACCTCTCATTTTTTACTGTTCTTTGTTTAAAATCAAGATCTGCTATGTTGACTTGAAACGTATGATAGCAGATTGTTGTTGTCCATATTTATTTTATGTTATTGCTGGCTTGTGTTTAAAATTTAATCAAGAAATCATAGTGCAACTACTTGCATGCAATTTTTCGGAGGGTACCAAAGCATTAAGAAGTGCATAATTTCAAATGAAAATAGAAACCAATCCATCCTGAAGTGTGTTCTTGTCCTTAGTGGCACACCGTGTCTTTGCCATAGTTTGTGGTTGATATCTTTTCTCACTTTCTTCTTTTCATGTTGCCTGTGACTATTTGACTGCTCTCTCTATTATTCTTTTACATTCACATTCATATTTTTTTCATGTTGTTAAAGTTGGGGTCAGTTTGCTTCATTATTTTCAGGGAGTCTCTAATTTTTACTGAATTTTCTAAGAAAACATCTAAGTTCTGGCATTGAAATGGTTACAAGTGCTGGACATTTAATGCTCTCTTTTGTTTGAGATGAAGTTGATTGAGTAATATACGAGTTAAACAATATTTAAAGCATATGAAATGTTCAAAGTTTGTCATTAACAAAATTGTTAGTACAGTTACTATTGCACTGTATGAGATATTTCTCTGCTCGATTTTACATGAAGTCTACCATATAATAGTAATTGATTTATCAATCTAACAGTAAGCATTCCCAAGAGGAAGGGAAACAACTAATTGAGAAGGCTTCTTCAGTTATTTTCCTGGTATGTTCGTAGACATTTTAGTAAGTGTATTTCTTTTTATGTTTCTACGATGCATATCTGACTGCTATGTTGTTATTGACCAGGCTAGCGCTGTTCTTAGCATTGCAATATTTGTCTTTGCAGATTCAATCATTGATCTTGCAGCACCCGGGTAGTACTCTGTTATAACTGTACTGATATCTTCTTTTTGTATTCTGTTTTTTTCCTCGATTTATCCTGCTTCATTCTAGAACTCAGTAAGCAGAAATTATTAATATTAAAAATATATTATTTTCTCATAATTATACAGGATGAGTATTTTCAACATTTTATACTTTTATTTCATGTGACCTCCTGTTTTACATTCCCAGGGATTTGTAATTAGAGAAGATGATATATTTTCATTGTGGCCTATATGAGGTGGTCCTTGGTCATCTCCGCACAGCTCAGAGGTTTGGATTACCATTGGGATTAAGCAGGGATGCCCCCTATCCTCCACCTTGTTTGGGATCTATATTAATTAGTTGGAGACCTTTCTTTGTGAGCATATCCAAGATGGTGATGGATGCCTCCTCCACCGTGTTTTGATATCTATTCTCCTTTTTGCTGACGACGTGGTCCTCCTAGCCTCATGTCCACAAGGGTTGCAGAGACAAGGATGCTTTAGCTCATTTTTATGATCTTCGACAGTTGGCAATGAACCTTGGGAAAAACCAAGGTTATGATCTTCAATAGGATTAAAAAGACTTTATCAGACCTTCATTGCTTCTTCAGAGGGGAAGAGATCGAGATCGTCAAAGACTACACATACTTGGGAGTGCAATTTTCAGGAGCTTGCTTTAGTTTGTGACATGCCCCTCATCCTCGGTTCAACAAGGGCTATGGGTCCTGTTGTCCGCCGATTGCACACCATCAGCAGAAATCAATTGAAAGCTGTCTCCTCACTTAGGAAAGTGGGAGAGGTGTGACCTTGGGGGCAAGCACAGAGCTAGGTACTGTCACCTACTCCTAGCTCCTCCGTTTAGGCTAACTCCTAACGAAGCCAAGGGGGGTAGTCCCTACAAAAGAGTTTTCTAAGGCTCTTAAGTTGTTAAAATGTTTTAATTAGTTGTGGATGCGGATGGATGTTACTTAGGAGTTATTGTGATTAGAAGTGTTTATTTATTATGAGTTCGACACATAAAGCAATCCACGTTGCTAACAAGAGATTAAATGATAAGAAATAGTTCAAGACTTCATAAATGTGCATTCACAGATAGAAATTAAAGAGGCCACAGACAATTGATCTCAGTATAACAGTTATGCGGATTAAAACAGACCAGTGCCTTATGGAGTCAAAATACTGAAAATCCGTAAAGCAATTGAAAGCAAGTCTTGAAATAAAACTGTTGAATATTAGGTTGTGCAAGTTCTCTTTGTATATTTTAAAAGATTTTAATGGTGATCTTGCTTAAGGTGTTTGGATATCCAAATCCGGAAATACCTTCAGTGGCTCCATTTGAAGACATGACGGACCTGTCTGGAATCACGGCTAGGTGTTCAATAACTTAACCAACCGTGTCTAGATTGGGTTGCTCGGCGCCCACACTTGGAATTTTCCCATTTGCCTCAGTATTTAATCAAAACAACGCCGATGTATTGGTTATGGGGTAAAATTTTTATTATGTTTCTCTTGTGCGTACTCAACAAGTCCGTTCACCGTTCTGGGTACGAGTCCAACCCGAAAGTCGGTAGAGCATACTAGGTGAAGGATGATCAACGAAGTTAATTAATTAAAGAGGATGTGTGTTGAAAAGTTTTATTAAGTCAATTGATTAAACTCTTCGACAGAGAGCGCTCTTGACCTTGTCTTATGACAAAGGTTCAAGAGTCTTATCTAATCTAAATGCCTAATGTAAGGATGATGCAATACTAATGATGCTCTGCGATAGAGAGTGCTCTTGACTTGTGTTTCTGCAAGTTCAAGAGTCTTACTTAATCTATTAATTGAATTAAACAATATGATGCACAACAATTAAGATGAAGATGGTTGATTAAACTCTTCGACAGAGAGCACTCTTGATCCACCTTATGGTTAGATTCAAGAGATTTATGAATGTTAGGGAGTTGATTTACTTATATAAAAGATAAACAATTAAGAAATGAAGTAATCAACTCATTCAATAAATTAGATGTGATAGACTAGCAATTAGTATTCTAAGAATAAGATGCAAAAATTATGAGAACAAACACATCTAACCTAAGCATATAAAAGATGAACACAACACAAGCCTCCCCAAATGGGGGAGGATGAGAGTGGGGACTTAAAAACTCCACTCAAACAAAAGTTCTTTATTGAAATTATACAATTTGCCTTTAGGAATTTAATCCTTGAAAGGACTTTCGAATGAAAGCATACAACTCTAGTATTATTGAACCTTACATAAAAAGGAGAGTGATTTACTTTTATTTGAAGCTTTTCTTGAAACTTGCAAAAAGGAAAAAGAAGATGTTTGGATGAGAGCAAAAGAACAAGGCAAAAGAAGGCTGAAATAAAAGGAAGAGGAGGGGAAGAAGGAGGGAAAACAATGAGGAAATCGAAAACAAGAGAAGGGAAGAATAGGGCAGCGAACTAGATGGCCAAAGAAATACAAGAAATGATGAAAATGGGGCAGCGAAAGAGAAAAATGATGGCTGTCATAAAAAAGTAAAAACAGGGCAGCGAACAAAAAATGGAAGAAAAGGCACAAAACAAGGTGGAAAGAGGCCAAAAAACTAGGGCAAAAAGGGGGAAAAAAGGGGCACAAACTATGGCATAATGGGGCTATCCAAAGTGAAGAAAAATGGGTGGTAAACTAAGGCAAAACGGGGCAGCAAAGAAGAGAATGTAAGAAAAGGCAAAACAAAGCAAGGAGGAAGAGGCTAGCAAGCAAGGAAACAAGGAGATCAAAGAGCAAAGAGAGAACTAGAAGAGGGAAGTTCGGTAACCAAGTGTGTTGTTTAATCTTTGTTGATGGAAGGAAGGAGAAACTGTGACTGTTATGTCTCTTTCTTGGATTGAGAAGCACTTAGAGGAACCTGCAAAACGAAGGAATTAGATGAAAAAGAGCCACTGATTCATGAAGAAGAGACTGATCTTAAGCTTGTCCTTCACCCTTGATGATTCCTGCAAAACTCTTACAAATAATATTCAATCCGAACACAATACTCATAAACTAGATTGTTGGCCCTTCTAGAGTATAAAGTGAATAATGATTTAATAATTGAAAGGAAGGGTAAGAGAGACATCACCAAATACAATGTGAATCCACAATTCCAATAGCTCATGCGTGGACCTCCAAAGTCACAACTTTATTCCAATCTTAAACAAATATTACAATAATTTTGGCAAAGTGTTCATGCCCAAAATGTCCATCTGAATAGAGCTGAAAGAGCCTCTATTTATACAATAAGAGAGTGTTAAAACCCTAAAACAAAAATCCAACCCTAACCGGCTCGGCACAATCCTGAGATCCAAAACCTAAAAAACAGAGACGAGAGTGAGGGGAGGCCTCCACCTAGGCAAGGCGCCCCCACTCCAACCCCAGCCGCTGAAAACCATGCCCAGAAGGAGCCACACGTGTGAGGGCGCATTCATTAAGAGAGGGGCGTGAATGGATGAAAGAGGCATCTGGATGTAGGTAAAACCACTTTTTAGGTTTGGATGAAGCCCCTGCTAGGTTTGGGAAAGCCACTGATGGTGTAAGCCTCAGTCTTTACCTTGATCAAATCATCGGACCAATGAGTGCTCTCCATCTCATTTTTTAGCTGGAGATGACAAATCTGCTAACTGAATATAAATTAATTGCTCACTGAATGTTGACTGAAGCTGAGTTATGATAACTCCAATCATCATAAATGCCCAATGAGATGTCATTTAGCTTTTTATTTCGCTGAATTTGGATTAATTTGGAGAGTTTTAATTTTCTCCAGAATAATCATTTTTTAATAAAAATTCATTTTTTTCCTCAAAACTGACTTTTTTGAGAAAAAGTGCATTATGTGTCCGATTGATGATTGGAAAGTTGGATCTGACTGGCTGGCTGGTCAAGACTGATTTTTGACTTAAGGTTAGAGCCTTCAATCACTGAATTCGGGGTCCGGATGACCGACTTATTACAAACGGGTTTTTTCCATTTAATTTATGGAAAAATTAACCCAAAAAACTTAGGGAAAATAATTAAAAAATTAAAAATTTTAAAAAATAATTTTTTCTCCGTTCGAAAAAGATTTTTTCGAATTTTTTTTAAAGGTTCAGATGACTTAGGACATGACCATGCTCTACTCTAACAATGCCTAGTAGGTTTATAACACTCAGTTGGGCTAATAACCCCCCAAGGCCCAAAATTCAACATCGGGCATTCCAGCTTTGGAGGAAGCAGGAGAAAACCTCGTCAGTTATACTCGGCTATAGGCAAAGCATAATTGTCGGGCAAAAAACTCCTTGGAATACCTTATTTGAGATTCTACGTCTCAGGAGACCGAACCACTAAAAAAATACCCTACTAGCACATTTTATTACAAACCCCGCGGGGCCATGGTCAAAATTATTCAAATAAAAAACTGGCTAGCGAATATTGGCTAGACATGAAGACGGATCAACTGATACCCTGAAATCAGACATTGAATGTTTCTGTCAACCGGCGGCTCCTCAGGTAACCCAACTATGGTACAAAAAAGTTGGTAACAGGTCCTTAGCCCTCCTCGAGAGGTAGTGCATCCGACACCACTTTTTGGACATCTCTGTTGACTAAATTGTCATTGATGCCAACAGGTGTGTCGGTGGTCCTTAGCCCTCCTCGAGAGGCAGTGCTTTCGACACCACTTTTTGGACATCTTTGTTGACTAAATTGTCATTGATGCCAACAGGTGTGTCGGTGTGTCTTGGTGCCCCTTGAGGACCCCTTTAGGGTTAGAAGTCTCTCAATGTCAAAGGAGACCTTTTGACCTTGTCCAAGCCCAAGTCTAAAGCTTTTGGAGCCCTTGGGACAATGCCAAAAGCCTTGTACACCCTTGAGCATGTTTAAGTTCCCCTAAGTTGTTTCTATGGTTCTCCAGTTGTTTCTTTGGATTCCCCAGTACCACAACCTATGCCCAAGTACCCTAGAAAGAGTCCTTGGTGGGTTGAAGAAGTGTAGAACTTCAAAGAGTCCGAATGACCCATTCTGTGTTCATTTGTGTTTTTAATGAGGTCATGGTACCCTAGGAGAAGTCTAGGCACCCCCGCACCTTGATGGTTATAATGTTGGGGTTCTTGGTGGCTAGTAAAGCACACCCTTACTTGTGGTGACTTTGTTGACCTAACAACAAACCCTAAAACTCTTACCTATGGTTCTTAAGCCCACAATCTAAAACTTACCATGCCTTTGAAACATAATGATGTCTTAATATTGCTTAATGATGACCATTACACATTTACCTTGATTAGTCTTTGAAGTCCTCATTTGGTGAGCCTTAAATGTTGAAGAAGTTCTCATGACCCTTTCCATTGGTTGAAGTAGCACAAAGTTTGTTGACATAAACTTAAATGGTCCTATATAAAAGTTTTTTTTTCATTAAATAATATAATGAATCCCTTAACAGTCTTGGAAGAGAAGTCGGCCCCATTAACTGATAGTGTGATAAAACAAATATAATAAAACATTTAAAAAAAAAAACCGTCAAGGAAGTCGGCCCTAGTCTATCCTCCCTCAACGACTAGAAGGTGTATTTATACACCATTTGTTTCCACAGCTCAATCATCAGGGAATGTACGAACTAATAGTGGACTGAGGGACCTCGTAGAGGAAAGATTGGATTGAGGTTTTTCGGTGGCAGTAGGCCATATACATCATCACCTTTCTTTGATATTTTTTTTGGTTAACAGCTGTTAGAACTCGGTGGGACTAGTCCTTGTACACAAGCTTACAAACATCTATTGGCTTCCACTTGTCCATCTCCTTTACCACACTTCTACTTGAACAGTTGCAAGTTTGTTGGGTGATTATCATTCAGACAGTCCGAGTGTTGAAGCACTTCCACACAAGTCTGTTTTGTGAATTTTTGGAGAGTGAACTGTCCGAGTGAGTTTGAATGCTGACCTTTAAAACAGTTATGAATTTGTTGATATCCCTTGACAAAATACAGTCCGAGTTTGAGAGTTGAGGTTTGAGTTTATTGCTGCTTACAGTTTGGGTTTTCATGGTGGAATCAAGACTCTTACAATGACTTCCTTGGGGTTAAAAACAGTCTGCATGTAAAGTCATCTACAGTGCAAGTTCAGAACTCTTGAGGTCTTCTACTCAGCTAATAATCAAGGTATGTATGCAACTAATGAATGAAGCATGACAATCATAAGTGTATGCACAGTGATATACAATGATGTATAGTGATGATGTTATGTTTATGCATACACTATGATGAACATGTATGCTATGATGATGTACTTCTATGCTCTATGATAGACACACTATGCTATGGTGTGATACTCTCCTATGCACTCTATGATGATGAGGATGTGATGATGCATGCTACACCATACACTCTATGATGATAATGCATGTGACGATGAAGTACAGTCTATGATGTTGCTACACTTCCATGATATGTGATATATACACTGTTATCACATTATAGTAGCTAGGCTACCATATTCTATTTTTCAGATTAAGTACATTTTTTTAGTCAAATCTCCTACATATGAGATGCTGAGATGAGCAGTTTTGATGGATCATTATGTTACTAGTGGACTATGGTACTCTCCCATGCTAGGACTAAATCTCAGGACACTCAGATTTGAGGACTGATGTAGTCATTTAGTCATTTGCAGAGTAGTTTATGATGCCCAGATTTGTATCAGTATTTTCTCATTGGACAGAGGATGGTTCAAATGGATTTATTTGCATGGTTATGACTCAGTTTATATATTGTGTTATGGTTATCATTGCTCTTATACTCATTTTTGTGACATGTATTAGCATTTAGTGTCATGATCTGGCGGTCATATAAATATTTGGACTTGGATGTATCTATATTATGTATTTGATATCCCTACTCAGACTTGGAAGTTCTTGATCTATACTCATTGGTTTTACCTTCCTTAGGGAGAATAGAGGTAGTCATTCCCACCATTTTTTGGTTTGCTAGTGTTGGTTTCATCTTGCATTGTCTCCACCCATTCATTACCTTCCAGTTATGTTTTAACCCAACCTACTGCTTGACTTGTGGCATGGAGGACCTTTCCCCCGCTAGAGCCTTTGTTGGACAAACCTCCCTGTTTATTTGTGTCTCGGCTTTGAGTTACCTAGGATGTGTTTGCTTACCTGAAACAAGTAGCGCTGCCATCGATACATCTGGAAATGAAATGAATATCTTGCAAAAATGCCCATTCATGAAAAGTAGTGTTTCTCAACATACATGAATGAAAGGCTAGCTTGATGAAATTGGCTCTGAAAAATATTGTAATGAAATATCTTAAACATTCATGAAAAGTAGTGTTTTTCAACATACATGAATGCAACGCCTAAAATAATAAAAGTCCGCATAAAAGTGCGTAGACCAAGGCTATGAAAATCAAAGGCCCAAAAAAACAATGGTTCCTAAAAGCTCTATCTAAAGATTGCTGGCCTTACTTGTATTGAGTTGGATTGTGAGCATTTATCAAGGTGAGTAAGCTCCTCTGAAGTAGTTCACCCATTTGCGAGGCACTGCCATCCCCTTTGTTATTGTTTGTCCGACATATGGCTAGAGTGTGCATTCCCTTTCCATATCCAAAGTGTCACAATGTTGAGTTGGTGGTCATCCTTTGTCCTAGCCTTGAAAATTTTAGCCTTCACCCTTCACTAGCAAATTGACTACAACTATGAAGTGAGTATGGTCTTGAAAGTCTGATCTATGTTATGATTAATAAGTGAAACCCTATATATATATATATATATATATGTATTTGATTGATGAACCGCCAGTGAAATGACTACTACTTGTTATGATTGTTACTTAAATGATTTGTAGAGCATGTCTTAGCCTTTGAACACTTGCAGCATATGGATGCCAGCCTGAGTTATATTGGTTATCTGATCATTTATAGGTTATTATTTTGTCTATTGGATATTGTTGATGATCAGGAAGAGACCTGGAAAGGGTATGAGTATATACCCTAGATGGATTTGGACTCTCTGAGTCTAGTGAGACAGCTTGTTTTCAGTTCCGGGCACTTGCAGAGATGATCAGGCTTATTTTACCCTTCTGATGCAGTTTTGCTTCACTGGATGATGTGTCTGAGAAGGGAGATGTTTTTATTGGATCTCCTAGGGAGCTGTATGGGCATAGGGGGTGCAACCACTTGATTGTACCATAGTACCCCTCTCCCAGAGAGCCTGGTGGGGTTAGTTGGACAACACAGGTACCCTAGGAGGCTGTTTTGGCAGGTTCACGTTTCCCGAGGCAAATTAAAAAATGATTAAATGGCTACTGAAGAAATCGATTTGGGATACTGATGCAAGGAAATGGCATGGGATGGCATGGCTCCCTGTTTTTATTTTATTTTCTGGGGCTTTTGGGAGGCTCATGATTTCCTCAAGGAGGCACAAATTCATAAATATAAAGGATTCTATTATTTTATTGTGCCATGGGGACACCCAGAGGGAGTTAGTTATGAATCCATGGACCCACCATGTGCTTCATTTATTTCTTGTTGAGTGGGATCCCCTCTCCTAGGGTGATTTTGCCCATTTTTATATTTTATTGTTATATTGATCCATGTATTATATGCTGAGCTCATCTCAACCATTGATTAGACATTTGTATCTTTTAATCTTAGCCACTCATTTGAAAAGTGGTTGGGATTTTGGTTCTCTCGTTCCCATTTAAAGGAGAGAGCTTCTCATTTGTAAGGGGTCTTTGGCTCTTGGATCTAATTAATAGAAAATCTTTCTTGTGGATATTTTTGGATCTCCTTTGCATCTGGTGTTCTTAGATGGTGATTGGAAAGTCTTTTGCTTCCTAGCATTCAGGAAATTTGTGTGAGATCTATTTTTTTTTTCGGGATCATTGTCTTCTCTATAGGAGGGTGACTTCACTTAGGCGTTTTTGCAGGGGGACCTCAACTCGCTTGGACTGGCTTCATCTGTATCAGGGGGTTTTCATTAGCTTCATTGTGATATATGATTACATCTTGTTATTTTTCTCTAGATCTTGTCTTTTTCTCATGACACAGTAAATCTGATATTGTTGACGTTTGCTTGTGCAGGAGAGAGGGCCTTCTTTTTAGTACCAGAACAAGCTCGTCTTTGAGTACTGTATTGTTATTTTTCATCTCTTCCTTCAAGCTTTTTTGGTTAGTGACAAGGTATTTGATGTCCTCCATTTTTTCAATTTGCTCTTTCAGTTCCGCCATGCTGTTGGACCTTGTATGCGAAGGTGTGTACTTTGACGCTATTTTGGCTTGTGAGGGATGACAAAATCTTTTTACTAAAGATGGTGAGATTTTAAAGATAATAATTAATGATTATATTAATTATCATATAATAAGATCTTTATTTTATTATTTGTTTTAATATAATAAAACAAAAATTTGAATTATTATAAATATATTATTTTATAATATATTTGAAATAAATATTATGTTATAATATTATATCATGTTATAATATTATATTATATTATATTATAATATTATGTTATAATATATTTATAACATATTTTTTTTTATGTTAATTTTTTGCAGGTCGTGGAGTTGGAGGCCGAGGCGAAGCAACGATGTGGAATTGGCGGCTGTTGGGGCGAGCACAAGTGGAAGGAGAAGGCATGAGGTGGGTGTGGATGGTGGAGGAGGGAGCGTGCAGAGGAGGGAGCAGCAGGTGGTGGCGAGGAGGGAGGGTGGAGGAAATGCGAAGAGGAGGGAATGCACAGAAGGGAAGAGGGCATGGATGAAGGTGGAAGGGCGGCGCGGTGAAGAGGAAGACGACGGATAGAAGTGGGAGGACGGCAAGTGGACGCGCAAGGAAGCAGAAACAAAATGACGTGTGAGGAGGACAGCGAGGGCAAGAGGGCAGGTGGGAGAATGACGTGGTGAGGAGGACGATGGGAAGATGGAGCAGATGTTTAGCGAGAGGGGAGATTGCCGAGGCGGGGAAAGGATTGGATGGAGGAATAAGCAACAGAAAAAATCAGGAATTGATGAGCAGAGTCCGAGCTCAGAGTAGGAGCGAAACCGGTCTGATACCACTTGGAGCAACTGTATCCAGTTGAACTCTTAATAGTCGAATCCGACTTTCACGTTGGTTGATAAATAAGAATACTATATTAGATGATGAATATAAATGTACAATAAGCTCGCCTTTATACGGCTTGAGCCAACATAGTGAAGAGTTACGCCCTTTCACTAGTAACCTAATAATCTAATTATTTTTATTAATAATATTTAATTAAATATTCACAACACGTGGGCAATGGTCTCAGCAGAGCAGTAGGCTAGATAAGGGTACATGTCCCGACCTTTTGACCAGTCGACTAACCCCCGGATCCGATGCAAGAAGGAAACCAATTTGAAAACTGTCTCAAGATGGAAGGGCTGGGCCCCAAACTCAACTAGGATGATGTGCCGCGCCACTGTCTGCTTACATCTGATGATATGTCGAAGAAGAAGGATCAAGACTCTCTTTGCTGCGGCCCAATCCGACTCAAGTAGAGAGGGTCCCCAAATTTTTGATCCATATAAGACAGTGGGACGGATCAAGGTGTCGAACAGGTTCATCTTGGATGATATATCCTGGAAGTGGTGGCGAAAACATTGTCTCTCAAGAAGGGCTAGGGACCCGTACCCCTTGTTGATTCGAGGCTGGAGAGCTAGTCGTAGATTGAAGTGGGGACCAAAAAACTGCATTCCCAAGTAAGTATAAGTACTGGTGATCTCAATTTCCTCCCTCTTGAATAGGAAACGAAAGTTTGAGGTTTTCTTCACCCCATTGAAGGTCATAACCTTTGTTTTGCTCTAATTCAACTGTCAGCCTCCAGAGGTCACAAAACAATGCTAAAGCATCAAGCTGTCTCTGCAGACCTTCCAGGGAGGAAGATAAGAGTACTATATCGTCAGCAAAAAGTAGGATAGAGATCAGGATATTGTGGAGGAGGTACCCATCTGCTTCTTGGGTATGCTCATGGAGAAAGGCCTCTAACTCATCTATGTAGATTCCAAACAGGGTGGGGGATAGTGGGAAACCTTGTTTCACCCCAATGGTGCTATGGATGAACTCAGATAAACCTTGAGCTATACGAAGGCGGCCACAGACGGACTCATAAAGGCGCATAATAGCTATCAACAGGGTCGTCGAGATGCCGATGTCTTTGAGTCGTTGCAATAAATCTTCTCTCAGAACTGAGTTGAAGGCTTTCCGGAAGTCTACAAAGCAGTAGTAGACTTTCGAGGAACGGTGACGTGCCTCCTCGATCACAGCCTGGAGAGTAAAAATGTGGTCATTGGTCTGATGTGCTGGTCTGAACCCTGCCTGACCTCGGGTTATAAGATTTCTCTACTCAAGATCGCTGGAAAGCTTCATATGGAGAACGATGGCATATAAATTTGAGAACGTGTGTCCTAACATGATCATTCTGTAGTTGTTGGGATCAAAAGTGGATCCGGACTTGTGAATTAGATAAATGATATGATGAGACCAAATCGGAGGAAACCTGTCATGCACCACGTAATTGAAGAGATCAGCCAAGTAGCTAATTAGAACCCGAAGACAATGCTTGAAGAACCTTGCTTGGTAGCCTTCCTCGTCTGTTGATTTGTTGCTGCTCATCGCCCAGATGGCCTTTGTGACATCGCTATTAGTGAGGAGGTGGCAGGAGGAAGGAGGGGAGGCAACATGAATGTTAGCCTGGCCGGGAATGCCATAGAGATTGGAGGTGTGGGAAAACATGGAAGCAGGGTCAAGGTCGGATGAGGGAGGGGAGCGCTAGGAGAGGATGGTACGCCAAAAATGCTTGGGGGAATGGGCAAGGAGTGTTGAGAGTTCCTGTCTTCTCTGAGAGACAAATTGTCGTTTCTTGTGACAAAGGAGACGATGGTAAGATCTTTGAATGTCAGGATAGGTAGAACAGGAGTGGAGGAAGGCATAAAAGAGTTCTCGGTGGAGGGTTTCACAATCCTCATCATACCACTTGTTCATGGGATAAGAGCCAGGTTTAGGGGTGGTAGAGGTGGTACGAGTGGAGTGGGGGAAGGAGTTAAGTGCAACCTCCCAGATTACAAGCGAGAGGCATTGGTACTTGGCAGAGGCTGAGTTGAGTGAGGAGAAGTGGGCTTCAGGGGGAAGAGTCTGACGGAGAGCGGATAAGAAGTTGTCCGAGGTAGGGAGGGGGGGGCTTTGCGGGGAGGGATGGGTTGGGGTAGGAGGGTCAAACTGGAGGGAGAGAAAGAAATGCGTGGTCAGCTAGAGGGATGGGAGAAATAGAGAGGTCTCTAATGAAAGGGAGCAAGTTTTGGCTGGCTAGAGCATAATCCAACACACTAGCCCCACCTTCATGTGGTTGACACATGAAAAAGTGAGACCCCGAGAAGTAAGGGAGGCCGTTCAGGATAAGCAACTCGTGGCTTCCCCTAACTGCTAGAGATGTTTGCCATATGCTGTAGTGGGCCCCAAGGCATCTTCTGAAGTCCGATGAAGACCTATCGAGACCGAGTCGATCCCCTCGGTGCAGAACACGTCTTCAGATCAGTCATGGAGAGGAATTTGGAGGTCTCTAGTGCGAGCATTAAAGTCCCCCATAAGTATGACCTCCCTGTTAGCAGAGTATTGAGTGATGCCAGTATACAAGTCCATAAAAGGGTCCTCGTCCGCTCCATTGTGGATGGCGAACGATGAGGACGTGGGTGGAAAGTAGCAAACTGCGAAGTAGACATATCTCAAGGGGGAGATCCTGGTTCTGAGCTGAATCCACATGAATCTGGCGAACTCGTCGGTGGCCATAAATGAGACCCTGTTCCGGAGAGTCTCTAACCAAGTAAGGAACTCCTCCTGATCCCTTGACTCCACCAGAACGCCTTGTTTCTTGTCTGCAGATTGAGAACCAATGGTAACCTGTGATGTCTAGGAGAGGCCGTACAGGGCTTGCATGAGTCTCAGTCACGAGGAGGATATCAGCCGATGCGAGTATGTCATACAGAAGACCTGGTGATGACCAAAATGACCCATTTCCATTCTAGCAGCGGACAATGATGCATGTTCACTGACGTCTCTCCATTTGAGCCCGTCATTTGGAGCTTCTTGTTCGAGGCGTCCACCCAGCGGGGAAAGAGTCTTGAATTACCGCCCATTTTCCTACCTGTCTTGTTGCTGCGACCTGTTTCCTGGATTGTTTAAGCTCTGCAACCTACACTTTGGTGAGGTCCTCCTCAAGGAATATCTTGTTGGGAAGTGAGAACAATTTTTGTTTAGCTCTAAGGGCACAGAGCCTATCTGTTGCATTTCAGAATCTAATAAAGAGGGTGGAGTCGTGGCCCACCCAAGCTCTGTCCAAGGTTATATTTGGTATGCCAAGGTTATCCCGCAAGGAACCGACTCCTACCTCCATAGGGTCTGAAGAGGGAAGAGGTAGAGGAAGACCTCTCACTTTCAGATTCAATTCCCTTGCTCGCCTGGTCTGCTCTTCGACTAGTTTAGCTTGTACGACCTCCTCAATTGCTGTGAAAGGGGGAGTGTTTTTGTCTTTCCCTCGAACTACCTGTGCCCATGAGTTAGTGTGCGACTCTATTTCTTGTTTGAAGGAGGCCTGTTGGGATCTGATCTCCTCTTGCTTGGTCTTGAGGACCCGAATTTCTACGTGTAGTGCTTCATTTGGGAGGTGAGAGGATTCCTGCTCTTTGCTCTCCTGTATCATCTTCTTGAGGGATGAGTTGTCACCTTCTACTTCCGAAATTTTGGCAGCAAGAGAGCTTACCTCTGAGCGGAGTCTACTATTTTTCGCTTTGAGAGATTCCAATTTCCTTAGTACTTGTTTAACATGGGACTTCCAAAACGCGAAATTTGATTCCAATGCAATGTCCGTGGGGCTGTAAGATTCCAGGTTATCCCGACATTGCTTGAGGTATTTGAATTGTCCTCTATCGTTGAAGTCCCAGGTGGGGGTTTCTGAAAGCTTCTCCGTCTCTTTGTCTTCCTTCGGGTCCTCCATGAGCTAAAAAGCCACGTCGAGAAGGGGAGGGGTCAGGTTGGCTGGAAGGTGAATAGACGCGAAGGTGGTGCAGGTTGTGGGTGAGTAGAGGGAAGGAGGTTGCAGGCGTGGAGGGAGCCGCGGGCAGAAGCTCGCACCAAGGGAAGGGAAGTTTGCTTGCGAGCTGGGAGAACAGCGGGTTGCGCGAGAGGCAGCGGGAGTAGAGGAAGCCGTGCGAACAGAGGAGGCCGCGCGAGAGCAGGAGGACTGCGCAAGCAGGAGGCCGCGCATAGAGTAGGAGGCCACGCACAGGCGGGGGCGCAAGAGTAGAGGCGTGGGGAGCAGCCCCAAGCCGAGGGCCGCACGAGCAGAGCACGGGAGCAAAGGCCCTGGGAGCAGAGGGCGCTAGGAGGGGTGCCTCCTATTTATACTGAGGAACTAGATGAATCTTTTGCCACACTCTTTAAGGCCAATTGCAAAATACTAAAAACATAAATAGGGTCTTCCAACCATGTAGATAATAAAGTTTTTTTTCCTTGAATATGGTTTTTAACCTGATAGAGTTAGGTTTTTAACTCCATACATTATTTAGCTTTCTAAAAACTAGTTTAAAAAATAAAACATGAAAAATAATTGTAATTCACCCTTTGCTTCACATTCGCCTTGAGCTTCGGAATGAGGTTTCCTTCGGGTTTGAATTTGCTTTATGTTTGTCTTGATGTCGAAATGAGGTTCACCTTGATGTCAAAATTAGGTTTGCCTTGAGGCTCGATGAACTTCACTGAATTTTTTTTTTTTTTTTCAGGTTCGCCGAACGGTGAACCTTAAGGTTGTAGTTCAATGAACCTTGTGATTTAGCCTGATACTAGCTCAAAGTAGCTAAAAACCCTAATTAGGGAAAACACTGAACTCCAAGGTCCACAATGAAGAGCTCCTTTAAGAGGAAGCTCTCCTCAAACAAAGTTAACAAGATGTCGATAAAACCCCTAATTTTAAACATACTTTGCCCAAGGTGCTAAATCAATGTCAAATAAGAAAAATGGAGAGATTTTACCAACATCAACCAAGAAAGAGAGAAATAGATACTTCTTAAGTGCTTCCTTAGCCAGGAGTTATTACAACCATGTTGATTTTTTTACCTAGGGAAGTGTTTGTTCACTCATGGGTTCGGGTGGACAAGGACACTTTAAATGTGGTCCCTAGCCATATTACAAGGTGTGAATGACTTTATGCTAAAGTGACCTTTTAATTAAATGTTTGAGTTTATAATTTTTAAAGTGACTTTATGAGCATTAATGAGGGTGTATTAAAACTCTCATTATTATTTAAAAAGTGAATTTTGAATGAGAAAATGAGATGAGCCATTGATCTCATGGAGTTGGCTTTTAATTCTAGCCTTTGATTTCGAGGAAGTTACTCAAACAAAAAGGGAGAGGGAAAAACAAATTGAAGTTATTGTTCACTTTCAAGAGAGATTTTTGAGAGAGAGAGCAAGAGAAAACCAGAGAGAAACCCTTGCAAAAATTTTCAAGAACCAGGAAGAAGAGAAAAGGCACAAATTTTAAGACAAGAGTACCAATAGAGGCACGAATCTCGAGGAAGTCGTACAGTAATTAGTGCACATGTACAGTCCGTACAATAATTAATGTAGACCGTACAACATGGTTTTTGAGGAGAGAGAAGACACAAATTTTGTGGTGGTTTGCATAGAAATCGAGGCAACCGTACAACATTAAATGTTGTTCGTACAAACCATACAACACAAATTTCGAGGCAGAGTTTTGCACAAAAATCGGGGCAACCATATAGTCACACGTGTGGTAGTTTACTTGGGTTCTGTAAAACATAATTTTTTGGGTGTTTTGGTGGCACATTTTTCGAGAAGAAAAGAGATAAGTACTGTTGTAATTTTGTTGAATAATGTCTCTGAAGAAATAATAAAATCTCTCTGCAAACAGGTTTTCCCTATTAAATTAAGCACATAGATCTCTGGACCAACACACAACTCACAAGATAGAGCATACAATTTACTCAGCAATTGAAGAATGAAACAGTGCAAAAATGGCTTGCAACAATGAATGCTTTCATTAATCAAAAGTAATTAAATAATTAATTACAATGGAGTACAATGGCTAAATAGCCTCATGCAATTCGAATCCATGTGAAGAAATTCGAATTGGTTGGACTCTACTTGACTGAATGGTTATCAGAGTTCATCAGAGTTCAAAATCCAAACTCAAGTGTCTAATTCAGTGTTAACTAGTCTAACTGACTGAGTTAGGTGAGTAAATGCACCTCACCTGCATGCAACCATGCAATCCTAGCGCTAACTGAGTAGAACTGAATGTAACTGACTCCTAACTGAGCTTGACTAGTCACCAACTGAACTCAACTAATGGAGGTTGGTATCGGCACTCCCAGTGGCTCCTAATTTGTAGGGATTGATCTAGGAGGATCCTAAACTGATGCATGCAAGTGCAATCAGTGGCAGTTGGACTCAATTAGTGTTCCCCACACTTTAGTAACTGGTACATGTGCACCAATTAGGCCAAGTGGACCCAGTGGTGCTAGTGACTAAAAATAGACTGAAATGACTCCTGATTTAGACATGACTCCTGATCTAGACATCATTACCAAATTGGACAAGGGAGGATTATAATCCTAACATTCCCTTTGGGGTTTTCCCTGGGTCAAGTTGACCAAAAATCTGAGCGTTAAAATTTCATGTGTGGGTGAAAATTAAATTTCGGAGTAAAAGTTTAGGGTTGCCTTCAATTTTCAGAATTCAAAAGAAAGAGAAAATCTCATGTGTTTTATGTTTTCAGTACAAAATTATGAAATTTTTATGTGTATGCTAACCTTGGGATTTGGGCATTAAACAATGAAAAACTGAAACTGGAACTGGGTTGGGGTTTTGCAAACAAAGTGAAGGCTGAAAATTTACACACATTCAGAAATTTCGGATTGGGAGGAATAAGGGAAAACAAGGTTGAGTAGAAAACAGGTTCTTGGATCTTCTTTCAGTCATGGCTAGCGGTCTTAGGATAGAAGACAGGTTGGATGGGGATGGAAATTCCAGTCCTTGGAAGGCTAGAATAGTGCTGATTTTACAGGATAATGAACTATGGGATATAGTGAACAACACTACTACAAATCCCGTGACTGTTCTCGTTGATGCAGTGGCTAGGGCCGCATTCGACAAGAGGGATATAAAGACCAATAGAATCCTTCTTGATGCAATCAAAGATCACGTGATTCCACACATTTCAGGTAAAGATCATGCCCATCAAATGTAGAATGCTTTAACTAACTTATACCAAAGTTCCAATGAAAAATGGAAGATGGTATTAAGGGAGAAGTTAAAGAGCATTCATATGAACATGGGTGAGAATATGACCACTTAACTCACCAGGATTACACAGGTTTGTGATGAGCTTGGAGCTGTAGGGGAGCTGATACAGAGTGTTGAGTCTGTGCGTACAACCTTGAATGGTGTGGCAAAGCCATGGGCTGTATTTGTGGAGTCAGTGGTTTCTCGTGAGCACATGCCTTCATGGGATCGTCTTTGGGATGATTTCATACAGGAGGAGACACGTAGAGGATATGTATAGGGCAATACATCTCACAACAAAGATGATGAGGAAAATGTGGCATTAGCAGCAAAGGGGAAGAAGAGGAAGACCAAGAAGGGTTCGAAGGGTGGAACCAAGCAGCAAGATGGAGAGAAGAAAGACACGAGCAAAGTGAAATGCTTTGCTTGCCAGAAGTTTGGACACTATGTTGGACAATGCCCAAACAAGAAGAAGAAGAAACAACAGACAACAACTTCAAAAGAGATTGATGAGTATGCTGCTAGATTTGAGAGAGATTCTTCTCTCTTTGTTGGTGTTTGTGTAGAGAGAGCATCTTCTATCACCAGTAGTGACTTTAAGGGTCACATGGAGCATTCCATGATTGTTGGGCATTCGTTGAGTGCTTCCACTACTTCCTCCACTTGGTACATTGATAGTGGAGCTTCAAGTCACATGACAGGTGATCGAGCTATGTTCACCGAGATGTCAGAGACAGATTTGGAGTTGGAGATTGTATTGGGCGATGATACAGTGGTGAGAGCAGTTGGGTGTGGGACAGTCCGCTTTGACAAGGAGTCCATGCAGCCTATGTTTTTGAGGTATGTCTTATATGTCCCTGGGATGAAGAAGAACCTTGTATTAGTTTCCACGATTGAGGACAGAGGCCTTGGGGTATATGTCCTAGATGGGAAAGTTCACATCTTTCCCAAAGTAGAGGGTCCATGTGCTTCATATACGATTAGAGTCAGATGCGGGAAACTATACAAGCTTCTCTTCTAGCTACATCATGCACTGTCACACACTCAGAGCAACAGTGAGTTGTGTGAGTTATGGCACAGGAGGATGGCCCACCTACATCATCTAGCTTTGAAGGTGCTAAGAGATATGGCGACTAGTTTGCAAGATTGTTGAGTGGTGTATGTAGAGGGTGTGCTTTGGGAAAGTACACCAAGACTGCTTTTCCGAGCAGTGATAGCAGATCAGAGGGAGTGCTTGAGTTGATACATTCAGATATATGTGGTCTAATGTCTTTTGCCTCATTGACAAGTTTTGAGTATTACATTACATTAATTGATGACTTTTCTAGGAAGACCTGGATCTATTTCCTTAGAAGCAAGAGATTAGAGGAAGTCTTGCTTTGGTTCCAAGAGTTCAAAGCTCTTGTGGAGAACTAAGCAGGAAAGAAGATCAAGGTACTTCGATTAGACAATGGGGGTGAGTATACTTCCCATGCATTCGATGGGTTCTGTAGACAGGAGGGGGTCAAGCGAAAGCTGACAGTTCCTTACACTCCACAGCAGAATGGAGTGGCTGAAAGGAAGAACCGTTTGATAGTGGGTGCAGTTAGAGCCATGCTGCATGATCAGAGTCTTCCTTTCTTTCTATGGGCAGAGGCCTATAGTACTGTTGTTTATGCGCAGAACAAGAGTTCGCACCGTGCCTTGGGGTGCAAAACCTTTGAGGAGATGTTCACCGGGAAGGTGCCTGAGATAAGCCACTTTCGTATCTTTGGATGCCTTACATACTTACATGTCCCTCCTGAGAAGAGGACAAAGTTGGAGGCTACAAGTGAGAGGGGTATTTTTGTTGGATATGACGAGACTTCGAAGGATTTCCGCATCTAACTTTCTACACAGAGGAAAGTTGTGGTGAGGAAGGAGGTGATATTTGAGGAGGAGCGAGCCTTCAAAAGATCTCGAGATTCAGAGATAGAGGATCAACAAAGTACTCCACAGGTGGCAGCATCACATAGTTCAGCAAGTCAAGGCACAAGGTTACAGGTTTCAGGAGTGACTGGGTCACAGGATATACGTCCATCAGTTTCAGGGACTCAGTCTACAGGGACTTTTGGTACAGGGAAAGGGTAACGGATCACAGGTTCACAGGTTACGCCTTCAGGTGATTCAGATACACTTGGTACATGTTTAGGTTCAGGTTCACCATGGATAGAATCTAAGATCGTTGGTACTTCTTCAGGGAGACATTCGTTTGATGAGGATGTAGAGGAGGGTCTGCGACAGGATGCTTCTTCCAAGAAGAGAAAGCCAAGTTGGCTTAGGGAGCTTGTGAAGGAAGCAAAGGGAGTCTGTCGGGCCACTTAGAAGGGAGGTCAGAGAGAGCAAGGCACCTAAGATATTTTTGATCTACATGGCACAGGTGACTAGCTTGCTTGAGTTCGAGCCTACTATTTATGAGGAGGCTTCTGTACACTAGGTTTGGAGAGATTCCATGATGGAAGAGTACAATTCCATCATGAAGAATGGGCTGTGGAAAGTTGTTTCGAGACCAGAGGGGAAGTCAGTTGTGGCTTCCAAGTGGATCTACAAAATCAAGCATGCTGCGGATGGCAGCATTGAGAAGGACAAAGCTCGATTAGTAGCGCGTGGGTTCTCATAGATAGAGGGAGTTGATTATGATGAGACCTTTGCGCTGGTTGCCAGATTTTATTTGATCAGAGTAGTGATCTTCGTCGTGGCAAAGATGGGTTAGAGGATCCATCGGATGGATGTGAAGACCGCTTTTCTCAACGGTCTTCTATAGGAGGAGGTATATTTGGAGCAGCCATAGGGCTTTGAGATTTATGAGAGAGATTCTCATGTATGCAAGCTGAAAAAGGCCTTGTATGGTCTGAAGCAAGCCCCCTCGGGATTGGTATTTGAGGATTGATTCCTAATTGCTTTCGATTGGGTTTCAGAAGAGTGAGGCAGATCCCAACCTTTACTACATTGTGGTTGGTGGTGTTCCACCCATTCTTCTGCTGTATGTTGATGATTTGTTCATTACTGGAGGAGAGCACCTGATTGATGCATGCAAGAAGGATCTTGCTTCAGAGTTTAAGATGACCGACCTTGGGTTGATGCACTACTATCTAGGCATGGAGGTATGGTAGGATGATGGAATGTTTTCCTGTGGCAAGGAAAATATGCTGTAGATGTGCTGAAGAGATTTTAGATGGAGGATTGCAGACTTATGTCTACACCCATGATCACCAACTAGAAGAAGCTTCATGCTTATGAGGGAGAGTTGGTGGATCCTGTTGTCCGCCGATTGCACACCAACAACATAAATCTAATGAAAGTTGTCTCCTCACTTAGGAAAGAGGGAGAGGTGTGACCTTTGGGGGCAAGCACAGAGCTAGGTACTGTCACATACTCCTAGCTCCTCCGTTTAGGCTAACTCCTAACGAAGCCAAGGGGGGTAGTCCCTAACAAAGAGTTTTCTAAGGCCCAATGTGGTTAAAGTGTTTTAATTGGTTGCAGATGCGGTGGGTGTTGTTTAGGAGTTATTGTGATTAGCGGTGTTTATTTATTATGATTATGACACATAAATCAAAACAATCCACGTTGCTAGCAAGAGATTAAAAGATAAGAATGATTCCAGACTTAGTTAATTATGCATTCACAGATAGAAACTAAAACCGACCACAGACAATTGATCAAAATAAAGTAATTATGTCGATTAAAAAGGACCAGTGCTTTATGGAGTCAAAGTACTAAAATGCGCAAAGAATTAAATAACAAGTCTAGAAATCAAACTAGTGAATATTAGGTTGTGCGAGTGCTCTTGGTAGGTTTTAAGAATTTTATGTGCTCTTGATTAGGGTGTCAACGAAGGTTTGTCAAAAAGCTGGGAGAATATTCCAAGTTCACTCCGTTGAAGACATGTCGGGCCTGCCCAGTATCCTAGGCTGGTATCGCAGAGATTGACCAACTAGCTGAGAAGCTTAGACAACGGGGGTTTCGACGTCTCTACTAGGAAGTATTTTAAAAAATTCCCTACAACGCCGGTGCGTTGGTGACGGGGTTTTAAATTTTATTAAGTTATTCTTACAAGATTAGAGATCCAATGCCGTTTCTGGGTACTTCGATTTTGAGGTCGGTCGGAGCATACTCCGGCAAGGAGAGAACGAAGTTAATTAATTAGTGGGTGTGTGTTGCAAATTTTATTAAGTTAATTGATTAAAACTCTCCGATAGAGAGCGCTCTTGACCCCGTCTTATGACAGTGGTTCAAGAGACTTAGCTAATCTAAGATGCCTAATGCAAGGATATGCAATTCTAAGTATGCTCTTCGATAAAGAGTGCTCTTGACTTGTGTTACTGCAAGTTCAAGAGACTTAATTAATTCGTTAAACTTAAAGGAAATGGAAACATAAAGATCTAAACCACCCAAGAGTTTCTTTCAGGATTTTTAGGGCCCTAATCGGGAAAGCAAGGGGGTAAGCAAAACTCTATCAAGAAAGTAAAGAAGCAATGCATTAACCAAGTAAATAATCAAAGAGACATTTTACTTCACTTTTCAAGGATGATAAACTAATTAACAACTAATCAAACAAATTTTTCTTTTCTGATAATTTTATGCAAGCAAAATGAAACAAAGCCTAATCTAGCATGAGAACAGATTGCATAAGAGGAAACTAGCAAGAATATACTAATGTAATTAAATTTAACTAAGTTTTTTATCAAATTGAAACTGATTACCCTATTCTACTTTCACCATTTATTTATTTTGTAGGTATAAAGCAAATTGAAAGAAAATGAAATATGGACAATGGCGATACATGCTTCCCCCAAATGGGGGAAGTGGGGTGTGGGAGCCTTAATCCCACTTGCTCTTTTATTAATTCTTTACAATGCCTTTCTTTTGATGCTTTTTGCCTATTTTTCTATCCTTGGAAGGCTTTCGGATTGAGTTGAGAAAGGGGAATGAAGAAAGGGGGATAATGAGTCTTTTTTTGAGCCTTGAATCTTCAAATTTTTGCCAGCACTTCCGCTGTACCCGTCACAAAATAAAAAATCAGCAAGCTAACAATACCAAAAAGTGATAGGAAGGACAGTGCAAACAAAAATAAATTTTGGAGATTTTTTTTCTACTTAGAAAAATTTTGAAAATTTTGCATGGAGAGTACAAACTTCTTTCTAGATCTAATGAATAATACTAGATCTAACAAAGTTTAAAGAAGACATATCTAAATATAAGCAATGAAAGAGTGGATCTACTTCTTATGCAATGCAAAACAAAAAAGGAAAGGGTAAAAAAGAAGGGGTTCTTATGGATGGAACACAAGAGCAGAAGAGAAGTTTCCAGCTTTCTTTTGTAAGAGAAGAATACGATCTGTGTAGGTCCTGCAATCACAAAGTGTTAAAACAAAGAGGTTGTTTGAAGCTTGGGCTAGATGTAGCTGAACTCACACCCTTCTTCAACCTGTGAAACCTAATAACACCAAAACTCAAACACAAAGTGAGATCAAATCATATGAAAGTATGCTAAGGAAAATAAATCAGGATCAACACTACGTATTACTGACTACTCATGTTCATCAAGATTTTACTTTACTTTGCATAAATAATCAACTTGGAACTTCAAATGATTACCCTACCGTGCCAATAGTGGCCCTCTTGAGCTTTAACAAAACAAAATTGATCTCATTCAAAGTTTTAAAAGCAAAGGGTTAGATGCAATGGTCACCTCAACCATGAAATGTATACCACATGCAAGAGCTGATAGACCTCCAAAGTCGAAATTCTTATTAAAAATTCAAAGCAAAGCCTAATACAATTTCTACAGAGTAACTCTGCCACAAAAGTTCCACACTGATAGCGCTGAAAGAGCCTCCATTTATACAATGAATGAAGACCAAAACCCTATAACCAAACTAAGAGTAACATCGGAGTAATTGAATGAGCTCGGCATGATGATTTGGAGTTGAACTGAGCTGCAACTGAGTTGTAACTGAGTGCTGTAGTAATGAGGGGGGTGAGGTGGTTGATCCTCCCTCGTAATGATCACCCAACCAATAGATAACCCACACTTCAACCAAAAACGGATTTGATCAAAGAGGGCAAGTTTCTGATTGATAGTTCAACTGCTGCACTCAGATACTTGATCTGAAACTGACCGATATTGATTAGAATCATGATAAATGCTCCATGCCATGTCATTTAACCTTTTGTTTTATTCAATTTGGTTAATTTTGGAGAGTTTTTGATTTTCTGCAAAATATTCATTTTTAATATAAATTAATCAATATTTTCCCCAAAACTGACTTTTTTGAGAAAATATGAGTTATGTGGCTAAATCATGATCTGAACCTGATGCTAGCTGGCTGGCTGGTCATGAATAATTTTTGGCTTAAGGTTAGAGCCTTCAATCACTGCAAACGGACCTCAAATGGCTGACTTATTACAAATTGAATTTTTCCATTTAAATTATGGAAAAATTTAATTAAAAACTTAGGGAAAATTAAATTTAAAAAAAAAAAAAATAAAATAAAAAATTTGACGCGTTCGGTAAAATTTTTTCAAATTTTTTTTCTGAGAGTCCTAGTGACTTAAAACATGACCATGCTCTATTCTAACAATGTCTAGTAGGTTTATATACACTTAGTTGGGCTTTAATAACCCCCCAAGGCCCAGAATTCAAAATCGGGCATTCCAGCTTTTGAGGAAGCGGGAGAAAACCTCGTCAATTATACTCAGCTATAGGCAAAGCATAATTGTCAAGAGCAAAAACTTCCCTGGAATACCTTAGTTGAAATTCTATGTCTTAGGAGACCGAACCACTCAAAACACCCACACATTTTATTACAAACCCCGCGGGGCCATGGTCAAAATTATTCAAATAAAAAACTGACTAGCCAAAATAGGCTAGACATTGTTGTCCGCCGATTGCACACCAGCAGCAGAAATCAATTGAAAGCTGTCTCCTCACTTAGGAAAGTGGGAGAGGTGTGGCCTTGGGGGCAAGCACAAAGCTAGGCACTGTCATCTACTCCTAGCTCCTTCGTTTAGGTTAACTCCTAATGAAGCCAAGGGGGGTAGTCCCTACAAAAGAGTTTTGTAAGGCTCTTAAGTTGTTAAAGTGTATTTGAAAGTTGCGGATGCGGATGGGTGTTGTTTAGGAGTTATTATGATTAGAAGGTGTTTTACTTATTATGAATGTGAATAAAGACAATCCACGTTGCAAATGAGAGATTAAAAGATAAATCTAAATTCTAGACAACAATTATGCATTCAGTGATAACAAATATATTAAGCCATAGACAATTGATCATATAATTATGCAAAACAAAACAAGGACCAGTGCCTTATGGAGTCGATGAAACTGAAAAGAGTCTGGAAATTAAACTAATGAATGTTAGATTGTGCAAGTGTTCTTGGTAAGTTTTAAGAATTTTAATGGTGATCTTGCTTAAGGTGTTTGGAAATCCTAATCAGAAATACCTTCAGTGGCTTCGTTCGAAGACATGACGGACCTGTCTGGAATCACAGCTAGGTCAATAACTTAACCAACTGTGTCTAGATTGGGTTTCCCGGCGCCCACACTTGGAATTTGCCCACTATCTGAGTATTTTATTGAGACAATGCCGGTGCGTTGGTTATGGAGTAAAAGTTTTAATTATGTTGTTATTGCGGTCTTAGCAAGTCCATTCACCGTTCTGAGTACGAGCCCAACTCGAAAGTTGGCAGAGCATACTAGGTGAAGGAGATCAACGAAGTAAATTAATTAGAGGGAGTGTGAGTTGAAAGATTTTATTAAGTCAATTAATTAAACTCTTTGACAGAGAGCGCTCTTGACCTTGTCTTATGACAAAGGTTCAAGAGTCTTATCTAATCTAGATGCCTAATATAAGGATTATGCAAGACTAATGATGCTCTTTGATAGAGAGTGATCTTGACTTGTGTTTCTACAAGTTCAAGAGTCTTACTTATTGATTAACTAGATTAAACAATTTGATGCACGAAAATAAAGTGAAGATAGTTTATTAAACTCTCCGACAAAGAGCACTCTTGATCCCCCTTGTGGTGAGATTCAAGAGATTTCTACTTTAAGCAGTTGATTTACTTACGAAAGAACCAAAATTGAGAGATGAAGTAATCAACTTATTCAATGAATCAAATATGCTAATCTAACAATTAGTATTCTAAGAGAAATGATGCAAGTATTATAAGCAAAAACACATCTAATCTAAGCACATAAGAAGATGAAAACACCACAAACCTCCCCAAATGGGGGAGGCTGAGAGTGGGGGCTTAAAAACCCCACTCAAACAAAAGATAACTTTATTAAGATTTTACAACTTGCCTTTAGGAATTCAACCTTTGAAATGACTTTTGAAGGAAAGCATGAAACTTTTTATTATTTAACCTTGTGTAAAAAATGAGAGTGATTTACTTTTTATCCAAAACCCTTATTTGAACTTGCAAAAAGGGCAAAAGAAGATGATGGAGAAGAGCAAAAGAACAAGGCAAAAGAAGGATGAAACAAAGGAAAAAGAAGGGGAAGAAGGGAGGAAGATAAACAGGAAATTGAAGGCAAGAGAATGGAAGAATAGGGCAGTGAACTAGATGACAAATGAGCTGCAAAAAATAATAAAAACCGGGCAGCGAAAGAGGAAGAAGATGGCTGTCATAAAAATGCAAAAACAGGGCAGCGAAGAAAACAACCAAAGAGCTGCAAAAATGGTGAAAACGGGGCAGTGAAAGAAGATGAAGATGGCTATCATAAACACGCAAAAACAGGGTAGCGAAGAAAAGTATGAAGGCACACAACAAGGTGGAAGGAGGCCAACAGACAGTAAAAATGGGGCAGCGAACAGTAAGGAAGAGGACTCAAAAAAATGGGGCAACGAAAGAAGAAGAAGAGACAAGCCAAACAAGGCAAGGAAGAAGAGGCTAGCAAGCAAGAAATCGAGAGAATCAAGGGGCAAATAAGAGAACTAGAAGAGGGAAGTTCGTAGATCCAGGTAACCAAATGTGGTTTTGAAACTTTGTTGATGGAGGGAAGCAGAATCTCTGACTGTTATGTCTTTTTCTTGGATTGGGAAGTGCTTAGAAAGACCTGCAAAATGAAGGAGTTAGATGGAAAAAACCACTGGTTCATGAAGAAGAGCTTGATCTCAAGCTTGTTCTTCACCCTTAATGATCCCTGCAAAACCCTTACAAGCAATATCAAATCCGAACAAGATACTCATAAACTAGATTGTTAGCCCTTCTAGAGTACATAATGAAGAATGATTTAATAATTGAAAAGGCAAGCTGAGAGAGATGTCACCAAAGACAATGTGAATCCACAATTCCAATAACTTATGCATGGACCTCCAAAGTCACAACTTTATTCTAACTTCAAACAAATATTACAACAATTTTGGCAGTGTGTTCATGCCCAAAATCTCCATAAAGAAAAGAGTGCAAAGCACCTCTATTTATACAAAATACCAAGCCCCAGGGGGGGATTTATGAACCGGAGGTCAAGCTTAGTAAAGTGAGCTTGAACTGAGCTGAACTCAACTAATTAGAAGCATAACTGAAGAGGTAGATGCCACCTCTCCTCACAACTCAATCCCCAAGGGGCACCTCACCCACAACCCTACCAAACTCCACATGCGCGAATCCTCTCCTCACGCGAATGATGGAATCCTGTGACGTGAATGATGGAGGATTGAATTTATTTGAGGCTCGAATCATAAACATAGCATAACATATTGCAAGCCCCTTGATCCTCACGAAGAGGGGTCCACCTTCCACGCAAGACGCAACCCACCACGATAACCATCCTTTGAATAATCCGCACACATTGGATATGGTCTAAAATCATAATGCTTGATCCTCACGAAGAGGGGTCCACCTTCCATGCAAGACGCAACCCACCACGATAACCATCCTTTGAATAATCCGCACATATTGGATATGGTCTAAAATCATAATGCTTGAGTGACGTGGAGAAGGGGTCCACACCATAGTAAGCGCATTCACTAAACCATGCTTATGATTACCTTGAAGCTTGGCATCATCAACATTATATCACTCGCATGCATTTGGAAATGCACGCTATATGCCATGGTTTTAATTCTTTAATTTATTAATTGGATGGGGGTCCACTCAATACCAATCGCTAGCTTCCATTTTCATCACGCGAGCTAATTCCCACAACACGTGATCCCTTCACGTGACCATCCATTTGCTAATTCGCATGTGCATGGAATTTACCTTATGGACCATGGCTTTAGTTTTGATATTATTTAAGTGGAGAGGGGACCACACTCCCACTCATACCTTTCCACATAAGCGTGGGTCTCCACTTCACCTCTTAATAAAACGTAACCATATCTTCACGTCACCCTCCTTTATGAAGTAATTCGATTTCATCTCCTAAGCCAAAGTTTTAACTTCCACTAAGTTAAGGAGAGTCGTAACTTGATGGGGACCCATATGCCAAGTCACCCCATCATTAGAAAATTTATTTTGACTTTGAATTTTGACTTTTCTAAATCTGGATTTTAGTGCAAAATGTCCATTTTTAGCATTTAAATGCCATCCTGATGCATTTTTAGTCAAATACTGCTTCTCGGGGTGCCTCGGCTACCCGACTGATGGTGAAAGTGGTCCCTGGGGTAAAGATGCTGCTCCGGGCTTGAAAATGAGCCCAACCATGCCGAAAACGGACTTCGGATTATCCATTTATTACATTTTGAAATTTTCCATTTAAACCATTAAAAAATGGCTTAAAAAGAGAAAAAAATATTCTTCTCGGAATCCAACGAAACTTGAGAGGGACCTAGTACATGTTCATACGACTCAATCGAAATGCCTAGCATGACAAAAAATATTGACACGAAGGCTCTAATAACCTCCCCAGGCCGAAACACCAAGACAACTACCCCAGCTTTGGAGGAGCGAGTGAAAAACTTAGAAATTATTGGTCGTTTGTTCAACAACCAATAATAACCAAGGGAAAAAACACTCTAGGCTAGTAGCCTTGATGCCCAAGTCCGGGAAGTCGAGCCTTTTATAAAAAATTAAATGCTAGGACATTTTTTACAATCTCCCCAAGGGGGTACGAACATGTATTTACAAAAAGCTCTGAACAGAGTCCCAGGAAAAGGCTGGCAGACTTCTAAATTCTGATCACGAACAAGTGTACTTGTTCAATGCTCTGGCGGCTCACCGAAAAATCCACTAAGTGCAAAATTAGTGGATAACAGACACAAAGGCGGATCATTTGATACACTAGAATCAAACATTTATCATGTTTGTCGACTGGCGGCTCCTCAGCTAATCCAACTATGGTACAAATAAGTGGATAACAGATCCTACTTTGTTTCGTCAACTCATTGGTTCGTTGATGTATTTAGTCAACACCGGACCAGATATGAATTTTGAAGTGAACACTCTCAGTCAGTTCATGGTGGAGCCCACGAGAGTGCATTGGATAGCTACAAAACATATTTGGAGATACCTTGTTGGGACTGTAGATTATGGTCAAGATTACAGGAGGTCAGGTGGAGTGGACTTGGTTGGCTTCACGAATTCAGATTGGGCAGGCAGTGCTTCGGATCGGAAGAGCACTTTCGGTTGTTGTTTCAGGTTGGGCTCGACTGTTGTGTCATGGTTCAACGGGAAGCAAACGTTTGTTGCTTTGAGTTTTGCAAAGGCTGAATACATGGTAGCCAGTCAGGCTAGTTTCGAGGCATTATGGCTTCGCTAGTTCATGGTTGATTTATTTGGTCAGGAGTTGAGGCCTACTATCATTCACTGTGACAATCAGAGTTGCATCAAGCTCTCTGAGAATCCAGTGTTTCATGACAGGTCAAAACACATTGAGATCAGATACCACTTCATCAGAGACTATGTTCAGAGAGGAGTTGTTGAGTTATAGTACATTTCTACAGATGAACAGATAACAGAGATTCTGATGAAGTCTTTGGGAAGAGGAAAGCACATCCATTTCAGAGACAAGATGGGAGTGGTGAAAAACACCTTCTTCGGTAAGAGGAGTTTTGATTTTTTTACCTAGGGTAGTGTTTGTTCACTCATGCCTTGGGTTGGACAAGGGCACTTTATATGTGGTCCCTAGCCAAATTAAAAGGTGTGAATGACTTTATGATAAAGTGACCTTTTAATAAAATGTTTGAGTTTATAATTTTAAAGTGACTTTATGAGCATTAATGAGGGTGAGTATTAAAAGTCTCATTATTATTTAAAAAGTGATTTTTTAATGAGAAAATGAGATGAGCCATTGAGCTCATGGAGTTGGTTTTTAATTCTAGCCTTTGATTTCACGGAGGAAGTTACTCAAACAAAAAGGGAGAGGGAAAGACAAATTGAAGCTATTGTTCACTTTCAAGAGAGATTTTTGAGAGGGAGAGAGAGCAAGAGAAAACCAGGGAGAAACCCTTGCAAATTTTTTCCAGATCGAGGAAGAAGAGAAAGGGCATGAATTTGGAGACAAGAGTACCAAAAGAGTGGCATGAATCCCGAAGCAATCGTACAGTAATTAATGCAGTCATACAGTCAATACAGTAATTAATGCAGGTCGTACAGTGACCGTACAACACGGTTTTCAAGTAGAGAGAAGGAATGGATTTTGAGGCAGTTTGCATAGAAATCGAGGCAACTGTACAACATTAAATGTTGTTTGTACAATGATCGTACATCATGAATTTCGAGGTAGAGTTTTGCATAGAAATCAAGGCATCCATACAGTCACATGTGTGGCAATTTTCTTGGGTTTCGTACAACATAATTTTCTGGGTGTTTTGGTGGCACGTTTTTCGAGACGAAAAGAGATAAGTATTGTTGTAATTTTGCTGAATAATTTGTCTTTGAAGAAGCAATAAAATCTCTCTGCAAACAGGTTTTCCCTTTGGGGTTTTTCTTGGGTCAAGTTGACAAAAAATTTGAGTGTTAAAATCAATGTTGCACGACTCGGACTTGGAAAAGACTCGGCTGGCATGTGACTCGTCGATTCGGGAAAAACTTGGGAAAGACTCGGCAAGACTCGACAATAGAAAAAAAACTTAAAATATGGTAAATTTTGGGGAAAAAAAAGTTAATTTCATTTCCAATCCATATCTTTAAAATATGTTCACTTATCTGATATAATATTAATATCTATATAATACATATATAATAAANTATATATATATATATATATATATATATATATATATATATTTTAAATTTGAAAATATAATATATAATATATCTTTAAATTATTAACACATTATAAGTTTAACATTTATAACTTTATATTTTAAAAATGATAAGTTTAACATTTATAACTTTATATTTTAAAAATGATATTATGCTTATATATATATATATGTGATAAAATTTACGAGAATTAAGTTATCCTTTTTTTTTTCATATGCATCGATATATACATATATGTAATAAAATTTACTGAGTATTAAGTTGTCCTTTTTTTTCATATGCATCAAAAAGCCATGAAGCCGCACGCAATGTTCAAAGTCCAGACCTAGCTCGCTCGGTAGATGATGCCCCAATGAGTGATGTTGAAGCCACTTGTGTGGCCTTTATCGTACGTGTATAAGGACGCTTTTTAGTTACGATCACTGATGGAAGGAAGACCAATATATATTGGCGTGGGTCTGACTTTCATGAGCTAAGACCAATAGCATTGAAACAAATTATTATTACACGGCACACAAGTATACATATGAAAGAGGGGATTCATAAGCCACTCTTATTTTTAAACACTAGTTACCCAACCAACCCACCGAGACTCGTAAAAGCGTAACATTTTGAACAAATCGACGACCGACGAGTCCGACCGAGTATGCCCGAGTTCGGGCCGAGTATGCCTGAGTCATGGCGAGTTGGTGAGTTTCAACAGTAACCTCGAGTCTTCGGCGAGTTCCATGCGAGTACCCAGGGTGGAGGTTGACTCGTTGAAACTCGCGAGTCTGCCTGAGTATCGTCGCGTCATGCTTCACTGGTTAAAATTTCATGTGTGTGGGTGAAAATTAAATTTCCAAGAGTTTAGGGCTGCCTTTAATTTTCAGAATTGAAAAGAAAGAGAAAATCTCATGTGTTTTTATGTTTTTGGTACAAAATTATTAAATTTTTATGTGTATGCTAACCTTGGGGTTTGGGCATTAAACATTGAAAAACTGAAACTAGAACCGAGTTGGGGTTTTGCAAAAATATTCAAACCAGTCTTGGGATGAACCTTGCAAGAGAGCATAAACCCTAGAAAAATCACTAATTCACCATTCACCATTCATCACAAGCAAGAGAGAGGTGCACATCACTCAAATGCTCCAAAGGACCAAGATAAAAAATAATAAGTGTATATTAGATCCCTTGTTCATGTTTACAAATGAAAGTTCGAATCCTTATTTATATGAGGCTTCCTTTACTTAACTTTAGAGCCACCTTACTAAAAAGTAAAATTAACTAGAAGTTAGGGTTTGTCACCCACAAGCTAGGGACAAAACCACAAAATACTAGAAATAATTATAAAATAGTGCAATTGGCTTCATTCGAATGAAGTGGTGACTCGGCGCAGGATTTCATTCCCTAAATAACTCCAACATTGTAGAAAATCCCTTAACGTCCTCCCCTTTAGCAAGGTAAAGCTCTTTGAATGAGTGTGACATCATGGTGATGTGAGCACATATCTACTAAGAGGAGGGGTCATACAATGGATAAGAAAGTCCAGGTGGGCATGAAGGAGGTTTGCTAAATCAGGTATGCCAACCCTTGCATGCACAATCACCTCATACATAGCAAAATATAAGCGTGGCTAGGAGCCCCTAAGCAATGTGACTTATGTTAACATTCAATATGCTAAGATAGATAACATTAGTATTAATTTCACAACAGTAGCATATACATGATCACTGAAAGAAACACAATCACAAGATATACACAGATTTATCCTGGGAAACACTTTAGGGGAAGAAAACCCAACAAAACTCCCTCAATATAGATGATCAAAAGTACAAAGACAAAACCCCAAACAAGTGCTCCTTCTCCTTGGAGATATGTCTCTCTCTCTCTCTCTCCTATGCGAATTACATAAGTGAGTGTGTGTGTCCAAATGAGGAGCACATCACTCCTATATATACTTTATCTTCCACTTGACTTTTTCACTAACTAGGTCGACCCCAACAAAGTTAACTGGGCCGACCTACCTAGGAAGACTCAAAACAATATAATATTACTTTCTGGAGGGTTCTATCGACCCGACTTACAAAGGAGGTTTTACCTCATGACTCTATGATGACCAAATACAATAATAACATCCCTACGGAGGAATAAAACATCTCTGAATAAAATACAATAGAATATTCTTCGAAGTTACAATATTTCAACAACTTAATGGACCCATTTCAAGAAGCACTGAACACCAACCTAGGGCCCAAATGGCCCAACAAGATATGGGAGTTCCCCCCATTAAGGGGCAACCAACAATACCACTAAGCCAACACTTCTTGTATTGAAAGCCAAGAGGAGTCACCATGACTAGACCATGGGACTTGAGGCCCGCTAGACCACCACTTTTACATAAACAAGCCTAGATTAGGGCTTTTACAATTGCAAAAGACCCCTTCACTCTTGTATATCTTTAGCAAGCATCCTGTCGACAATCTGGGCTTTAACACATGGGAAAATTGGTACTTGACATTAATGTTTAAACTTAGAAACCTTTTATATTAGTTAGCCCTTTTGATCTTTTAAGCTTTTAACTTTCCTTTTTTAAAACTCATATTCTCTCATGGATGATAATCCTCTCATCTCCTTAGTCTTGGGTAAGTTGGTTCTTCAAACACAGTGTCGAAGAACTTTGTTTCTAATCATAGGCACAAGACACTTATGCTTTGATCCCATGTAGAAATTTAGGGTACACACATTCATAGAGATTATGGTGGAGAGAAGAAATAAGGAATGAACTTTATTTGTAATCTTGTAGCTATACACATCTAACATACATATGGAACCTAACCATTTACACATATAAACTCTACCTTTCCATATAAAAGGCTTTTGTAATCACTCAACATAGGAAACAATTTTTATATAAGCACATATCCTTGCCATACAATTTTTCCAAACCATAACCAAAAGCTTTCACTTCTTTTGTTTGCATCTAAGGTTTCCCCTTTATTTGTGCACTTCCTTGTATACAATAATGTTTATGAGCATTGTTCCCCCATACAAGGCTGTGAATAGATATCATTCCTATGATCCAACTGTCTCAAATATGTATACCTAGACATGATTCATACAAAAATTTAAAATCTAAATTCCATTACTTTCTCAGTTTTGCCTTCTTCTTTGAACTAGTTTCCACCTTTCTCTCCTCAATTTTCATTTAAAAGATGTCAGAAAAGAAGCAGTGAGCTTGTTTGACTTTACCCTTTATAGATGCTTTACTGATGGGATCAATGTAGATAATATAAAACTTTCATTAGCTAAATATTTCTCATGATTTTTTGAGTAATCTATTGACTTGGGCTATATTTGATGTTGGATATGTGGAATTCAGACTGCTGGCTTCAGGAAACCAAGGCCAGTTAATTAGAGATCTGGCTATCGTCCAGGTGAGCCTTTGAAATCAATGTATGATTTTGGTTGCATAATATTATTTGTTTTTGACCAGTCAAATTTAGTTTAATGGCATGTGACTATTGGGCATTAGGGTTTCTTGGTTTCTTGAAGCATCTTGGATTCTAGTGTTAGGGTTTCATCACTTGGAGGCTAGAGATTAGGGTTCAGAAACCTATGGATATATTTGGAGAAGAAGATGAGAATGATGTCTTGCTTTGGAGATAGCACTGGAGGGATTCTTGCACTTAGAGGAGCTAGGGTTTATTGACTAACCCTAGCTAGGGCATATTGGGTGGTGGCATTATGTCCTAGCCTTGAAAAGAGGCTATGGTATGTATGTATTTCATTCATTGAGTATAAATGAGATTTTTAGGTGTCCACATATTGTGCATATTGCAGATTTGATTTCAACATTGATCTTCTTGGGATGTTTATTTCTGGCTCTTAATTGTTTTGCTGCTTTGACACACTTAAGAGAAAACTATTAAGGGACTTAACACTAGTATTGAAGATGATAATACAACCATCTATTGCTGTTTCCATTGTTGTTATATCTTCCATATAAGAAAGAGTTTTCATATTCGGTTTATGCATGTGAAGTTTCCCTAGAGGGATGTAAACTCATTGGAATGATTGCTATATTCTCTTTCAATTGCCGCAAATTTTGGGGGCTACTATAAGTGAATTATTATGATTGTCCTGTTGTTGTTTTACACATTAATTTACAACATTCCTAAAGGCTGAAAATTCTAGGGTTAAAATCTGAGAAACTTTCTTGTAAGAAGGTGAATTTTTAAGTTTGCATTAATTCCCCGTTGCATATGAAATTTCAACAAAATTTGGATAAACTTTTACATGATACTGTACCTATAGATGCTCTTTCATCACTTTTTGTTCCTCCTGCTCGCTTTTGCTTGCCTTTGCCTTTGTGTTGTGTAGCAAAATTGCTGAAAAAGTGATTGAAGAGGCACCTTTACCTCTACTTCCAAACAACATTTCCATCCTTTATTTTGTCACAGTTGACTTGGCAGCTTCTAAAAAATTTGTGTTGATTTAGAGGTTTTATTGAGAGTTTCTACAGAGTTCTCAAATGACAAAGGGAGAGATTTTAGGGTAAATACCGCCATATATTCTTTATGAGGATACAGACTTTGAGGGAAAGGATCTGATGGTGGAGGATTAGCTTGTAACTCCTAGATGCTCTGTTCACAAATCAATTTTCACCCTTGTTGTGAATTTCAACATTGAGGTCAAGCAAAGTGGCCCAATGATGTGAACATGATGGAAAAAGGTATGGAGCTTTAGAACATAGTTCCCATATTCCTCACTAGGATTCAAGAGAAAAGCAACGCCCATCGTGAAAGTTTCATCTTCTCTTTATTGGTTATCACAGTTAGGTGCATATGGACCAAAACATTGTACAATTTTTTTTTGTTTATTACCAATCAATTTGGAATCTAGAAATGCATTAGCTTTTATGGTCTAATTCTTTCACAGTCCCTGTCTCTCTCTCTGTTTGTTATTGTCACATATATTGTTGAGAACCACTAGCACGTTGGCTCCAGAATGTCTCATCTCCCTTGCTACCTCTCCTACTCCCACATTTGCTCGACTTTTTCAGACATGCGTTATTGATCTGGTCTCACACATGTTTTCTTCCTCTTAGTTTGCACCGGTCTGTGTTTACTGACTGAGATGGATAAACAATTTGCTCCTGCCCAACCCCATTTGAGCTTAATTCCCCATAACCACAAGCTCCTTGTCCTATGCAAACCAAATTTGCAAACATCGTCTCGATGAAGAAATAGATAGGGTCCAGAAAGCATCGTCTTTGAATATCTTGTGAACAATTCGACAAACATCAGTAATATATTGGCAAACTTAAAAAAACCAAACTATTCTTTTTTTTTTCGATTTTTTAAACATTTAAAGCAGCAAGAACATCAAATAAACACATTGCCAAAAGAATATAAAAGAAAAACTGATGTATAAGATGTCTAATGATACATCACAATTAAAAAATGTATTGTGTGTTGAATCCTTAGTCATAAAAAATATACTAAATGTATCTTATGATCATCATCATGACTCATGCGTCATCTACAATGAAATCAAGTAAATAAATTGTCGATTCCCTCTACTCCTTTTACGGGTAAATGTAATCAACTCTAGAGATGATATCAAAAATTATGTTGTTAGAAGCTAACCATTTATATTTATCAGATTGCACTATATATAATGGGAATCCGAATAACATATGTTACTTTTGCAAATAGATAGAGTAAGTGCAAGGATGGGAACGAAAAAGGAGCCACATCAATAGGTTCTTCTTATAGAGAGTTTTGAAGAGAATTTTTTGAGAAATGTAAGGTTTTATAGCTTGCCATCAATGCCTCTATAAATTTATAAGAGTTTTATGCAAATAATCATAGTTGGAACAACTCAAAATCTAAATGGATCTAGAAGGAAATATCCCCCTCCCTCTCCCTCAAACTCCCCAACCCATCGAAAAAAATCTTTATTAAGTAAACTAGCTTCTTTCTGTGTGCTTTGAAGATGAGAACAACTATTGGATGTGGAGTTTGTTAGTTTTTAAGATAGCAGTATAATTTCAATCTTGTTTGAAGCAGAATATAAACGAAGATCACTGAAAATATAACCAAAGCAGAGAAACAAAATACCCAAAGATTTATCTTGGGAAACCCTTCTAGGGAAGAAAACCCAACAACCTTTCTTATAGAGAATCAATTCAAGATACAAAGTACATGAGCATATCAGTAGATAAAGAGTGATAGATAATCCAAAGAAGATAACAAACCCAAAAATTTACACTCGATATTGTCTATCATTCCAACCTCATTCCAATGGAAGTAGTACCATCTATTTAGCTCATCATTGATGTGGCTTTATCTTGGATTATTTCCAAAGACAAAGGAAGAAGCCCTAGAATGAATGAGATGAAAATGCGACTTCACTGGTGGTATGATTTCACTTAACCTATATTTTTCACCAAGCTAGAGTTGGTAGGTATAGTTTCATTTGATTTCAACATTTACTTTTACCTTTGCATTGTATTTGTTGTGTCATTTGATTTTCATTGCATTTCATTTTGAACAAGGTAGTATGGAAGCGTCTATCTTTGATGCATTTAATGTCTTTGTTGCAGTGTTGAAAAACTCTCCAAAAAATCGCTGACTTTTTAAAAAGTCGTGATTTTTTCCGTAAGCCGAAAAATCGGCAAGAAAAAATTGCGATCTTTAATTTTTCAAAAAGTCGCGACTTTTCCAAAAAATCGCGACTTTTTCCAAAAAGTTGCAATGGCTAAAATGGCAAGTCCCGACTTTTTTTGAAAAGGCTCGACTTTTTCCAAAAAGTCTCCATTTTTGCTAAAATGGCTAATTTTCCAAAAATTAGCCATTTTAGCCATTTTGTTGTATACTAACACCTTTCCTCTACCATATAAATATTTAAAAACTTTGTTGTATTTGAAGATCAAACCATGCAAGGATAAGCTATACAAAATATGTATCCGTTTATCAAAGATCACAATGGTAATTGAATTACCTTTTTCACTGTTAGGGAATTTTTTGAGCAAACATATTTTGAGTGATCATCATAACACATTATAGGAAAAAGAGAGCAATGTTTCAAGTGGTAGAGGAGTTAGGGTTAAATGTGAGGCTCATGTCAGAAATTCAATTTGGGAGGAGTGAGAAATACATTTATGATTTATCACCAATACAAAACAAGAAACACATT
>LPNX011164853.1:22140-33479 GCA_001517045.1 Pseudotsuga menziesii | reverse complement strand
TGTGCTGCTTGTTATGCTTGTACTTGTTTTAGTCTCTTGATTGGTTGTTGGATGGATGATGTGGCTCATGTGTGTAAAGTATTTGATGTGTTGATGGTGAATCCCGTTGCTTGAATTGGATGGTCTTGAGGTTGTTAAGTTCTTGTGAGGTCCTTGAGTCCACAATCTTAGATATTGATACTCTTGCATGTGGAGACTTAGGTGTTGGAACCCACACTGATGGTGGTATATTGGAACCCATTCTTATGGGGTCCTTGGTGTCCTTGAAAGTTCAAGTCTTGAACCCACATAAATGTTTTGATGTCCCTTGGACGCTATATGGTCATTGCCATGTAGTAGCCTTATGATCATGCATATGAAGCCCATAAGGTGTTGCAAACTAGTGGTGAGGTCTTTGTACCCCTCTTTTGGGGTGTTGGTACTCTTATAGTGATGAAGATATATAGTGGAACCATTGGATATGTTTTTAATGATATGGAGACCTTGAACCATGATGATGTATGGTCCTATTTGTGGTTATATGGATATTGGGATTTAGATGGAGGTAGAGCCCATGGACGTGCCTTGATATGTTGAAGAAGACCTTGAAATTCTTGTAGTTGGTGGTATGGTCTTTTGCACCCTCATGTGTGGGGTCTTTGACATCCTGAACAAATTGAAGATTTTAAGGGTATTGGACCATGGGATTGCAAATAAACCCATCATGGGGAGATAGCCCTTGTTGTTCCATTTCCAACGGTAGGTGGCACGTCACGTGGCTCCTTACGGTTGAAGAGATATGAATTTTTGAAGTTGGGGTATCCCAACTTTTTGGGTGAGCCGACTAAACAAAATAGAATTTAATTATTTGTAATTTTGAATTGCATGTCGGCTCAAGGTAATATTTTTTCTCTACAACCCATATAAATAGAATATCAAACATTTCATTTTTTCATCACCACTTCTCTTATGAATTTCGCACATTTTGGGGAAAAGTGCGAAATTGTGTGACAGAAAAATTTCTAGGCATCTTCACTAAAATAGGCATAACTTTCTCATACGAAATCGGAATTACAAAATTTTTGGCTCGTTGGAAAGCTTGTTACGAGGGCTGTGTGATGACAGGATATAGAGTTTCTTTTGGGTTTTCTACTTTTTCTCCATCTTGTTATCTTCAATAAGGTATGGTTCGTGCTTCATGGTTTCTCTTGTAATGGCACATATCTCTCATGGATAGAGTTCATCTTTGATCTTAGTATGTGAGGCTATATATTGGTATATCTCTTGAAAGTCATTCAATATGTTATGGAAGCTATGGTGATGGTTTTCTTGGCATATACCTTGATGTGATATTGATATAGATCTTGATGATTATCTTGGATAGATCTTGGTGATTATCTTGATTGTTGTATAAGTGTAGTATTGAATGAGAAGTTGACATGTAAGTATTAGATATTGTGAGTTATTTATTTGATCAACCTAAACGTTTTCTTTGAAAACTAGTTTTACAAGTGTTGATCATTGTGTCTTTGACCCAAGTGGAGTTGGATTGTTAATGACAACCTTTGACAGTGTTGTAAGTGATTATTTGCTTGATAGTTGTTTGATTTGAGTAGAGTGGAAAATCCTTTTGTGTCTAAGAGTTTATGATATTGATTGAGTTTGACATAGTTGGTTAAGTCTTTTATCTTATTGGTTGAGGTTATTTGGTTGAAGTATATCATGTTTAACTGTCAAGTATTCCTTGACTGTGATTGAGGTTGGTTATGGTGTCATTGAGTTGAGTGTGTTTGGAAAAAGTTTGGTTGACAATATGTGAAGTCTCTTGGTTGCTCAAATGTGTCTTTTACTTGATGAACTAGGCCAAGTAAGAAGGGTTAGTTGACTGTCAAAGCACTTGATTAGGTTAACACAAATATATGATTGATTTGGCACAGGTACACAAGCATCTTGGTACAGTTGAGAAAGATTGGCACAAGTTGCCTTATGTGCAGTTGGTTTGACTTAGATTGGATGAGTTGTATGAGCAGTTGGTTTGACCTAGGTGGACTGAGTTTGGTGTGTAGACTCAGAGTGACTGAGTTGGTTGATGTGAGAAACAGATTGATTGGTACAGGTTCATTGTACATGTTGATGAGTATTGTGATACAGCGGACAGTGATCGGTTGATGAGTAGTGATCAGATAATGAGCTGTGGCTAGTAGTGGCAGTTGTTATGCAGTGTGGTACAGGTTGTGCAGTGTGGTACAGATTGTGTAGTGTAGCACAAGTGTTGATTAACAGGTCTACAGGATCAGTGCGGTTGTGGTTCAGCTGTTTCTATCTTCATATCAGGGTGGCAGGACAGGGCAAGGAAAGGAGGTCGTAGCCTCCTTCCGATTGAAGCTAGAAAACTAGGGAGTGGCAGCTTCCTTCAGGTCGTAGCCTGTAAATCAGGGGGTTGTAGCCTCCTTTCAGTTGAAGCTGGAAAATTGAAGTCTTTGTAATAAGGGGGTTGTTGCTTCCTTCCAGTTATTTCTGGAAAACTATTTTAAAAAGGCTTCCGTGGTTTTCCCCCCTGGACTTGGGTTTCCACGTAAAAATATTGTGTACTGTGTTGCTATGCTTTCTATGTGATGATGATGATATGATGATGATAACAATGCTGATGATGATATAATGATAATGTGATAATGCATAATATTGAATAAGTTGTTGATTATAAAAGTTGAAAAAGTAATAAAGACTGCACACACAGATTCACTTCCCCCCTCTCTGTGTTCCTGGTGTATCCAACGATGCTAGTTTTCTTCGGATACATTTATCTATGTGATGTCATGTTTTATTGGTTATCCACTTTTGAGTCCTTGATTGGACAACTATGATGTTTTAGGATACAGTATCGACTTTGATGTATCATTTTACATTTGGCATGACTGCATGATGATGATATATATCGGTGCTTTCTCCATATTTATGTTCCAATGTGTTTATATGATGTTATTGTTGCTTTAAATGTTTAAAATTCTAAAAAAAATGAATGTATTTTGTATTTTTTGATGTTTGCTGACTTTTGCCGATTTTTTCCTATTTTTTCGTCGATGTTGCTGAGAAGTTGTATTCGGGACCCTTGTCGACTTTTTGCCGATGCCGACTTTTTCAACATTGCTTTGTTGTCAGATGTGTGTAGGTCTACAGGTAATACACTCCCAATAAGAGCGCATGTTCTGCAGTTGGAGTCCATTGTTACGCCTCAGAGTATATGAAGTGTTCCTTATAGATGTATTGAAGTGAGAGGTTGATTTTTCTTTGTAGAGTCAACGTTTTTGGGCTATATTATGTGGAGTGTTGATTTTGGGGATAAATACCTGTGATCAGGTCATGGAAGGTCCTCTTGGTTTCCACCTCAAGGAGGTGTTGGCCTTGTGGCTTTGTTGACTACCCTTTGGGTGGGTGTTCGATGCCCTAGAGGCAAATCATTAGGACATATGGCCACACTCATATTTTGCTTTAGTAGTGGTGATTGCGCGTGTAAGGGTTGTCATGCCCAGTTTAGAACACCTCCTTTTTCCCACTTGGACCTATTGGTTTTATGCAAAACCTCTTCTCCTGGTCTCCAAACCCATGACGTCATTCTTTAAAGAAAAAGCCTACATTGTTAATAAAGGAAGGCATTGATGGAAAAACATCTATTGGGGTGAATTGGGGCATGACGCCCTCCTTTTGGCTCTCCTTGCATTTGTTGGAGCTTTATTGCATATTTTTATTCTTATTTTGTCATTGTATGGTTTAGTCCCAGTTTGTGGGTGCACTAACCTTAAATTTTATAATTTGTCATTAACTTGTAGGCATAAATTTGTAAAAGGTTGAGGGTTCATTTGTAAACCATGTAGAAGGATTCATATGATGTATTATCTTCTTTTCCTATTGGTTTAAATTATCACGGACTATCTTAGCAAAGGCAGTGGCAATTCTTTCATTCTCTTCTTGCTCTCTTTTCTTCAAAACTTTGGCATAGGAAAGAGATGCCGAGTTTTTTACTTAAATTTTTAACATAACCATCAATTGTTTAAAGATATTTGAGAGTGGTTCCAACCTCATTGGACTTCATATGGAGAAAGTAGAATTTCATATCCTGTTCAAAATTCAGTAAACTTAACAGTTTTCAGGATTAGTAGGTTTGCAGCATTCTCATTGGATTCTATCATGTATGAGGGTATGGGATTGGAAATTAAACAAGAGCACCAAGCCTTTTATGTCTCTCGATGTTGGTGGCATTTGTTGTTGTACTCCTCTGTCATAGCCTTAGCAAAATGTACCCTTTACTGAAGCCAAAATCATTGATTAACCATGTTCATTTTTTTCTACCATATTTCAAGGCTTGGGTGAGGCAGTTTTATCAAAATTGGAACCTTTATCCAAAATTTGTAGGGTTCACGTTTCCATTTTTGGAAACTTGTACCACTTTCTCTGTATCATGCAACTTAGAGATAAAGTACACAAGTGTACTAAATTACAATTTTAATATATGTTCATTAGAACATGTCCCATTATCCTCACACGTGCTTCAAAGCCACATCTCCGACAATGCCACATTCTCCAGGAAGCAAGGAGAACAAGCAATGAATGTGAAATAAGAATAAGCTTAACTCTGCAGTCCAAGTCAGCTAACCGTCCACAGTTCGATGCAATGTTCCCCCAAGCTTCTGGGGACACACAATCGGAAATAGAACCTAAAACCCTCTTGAATGGGCCCCTCATGCATGTGGAAGATGAACAGGTGAAGAAAATCAGAGGGAAAATGAAAAAACAAGCCGCCATGTGTTCAGATTTTGGCCTTAAAACTTGCCCCCGTTTCGGCCTTTTGAGAAAACGACCCTTTTGTGTGTTTCCCACCTTTTCCGGATTTGGGTACGCGGTGGAAACGTACCCAAACTCATTTCCTACTTTCCGAAACGCGTGGGAGCGAGGAAACTAGTTTCCGGGGTCTGAAAACGCATACCCGTGTAACACTGGTTCGATGGCCTAAGAAGATGTAGGGGTCATTGGCATAACTCCTTTCTGTCAATGACTAGTTACTTATATTTGGGGTAACATTTGCTGTCTTATATTTTTAAAAATTTATTGTCATAACTGATAAATATATAAGAGAATTTGCTTCTTAATAATCATGAAACATTGTACTTGTTTACTTCTATAATTTGCTTAACAAATGCCAAAATTACTAATTAGTTTTCTTCAAGAATTAGCATGTTAGCTGTTTACTCATTAAAATAGTTGGAATAATTATACTACTATGCCTTTTCCACATATTAGACCACTAAGGAAAGTATACTTTTTTCAAGGAATAAACTCACGGAAAACCCTCCAAATACTTCCCCACGATTCATGGCTGGTAAATGGGGTAAACTGCCGGCCCTGATTACGGACCGTAACCCCAAGGGGATCAAGAGAGTCAAACATGTGACGTCCCCAAATTCGGGGAGAAAGATCTCACGTCTGGCTCATGACCCCTTGAGCTAACCCTTGGGGCTACTAAGGAAAGTATACTTTGAATTTAAAAGAGTTATTTTCTTTTACATCTTGTCATAAGGCTTTCATGTTTTTCAATAAAATAAAAGTGATAAGGCTAATCTTGGATGATTTCCATGAAAATTGTCTTTTTTGCAAGGGAAATTTATGGTACTTTTTTGTTAATCTTTCAGCTAAAGATTATGACTCCATGCATGTTGTTTGCTGGACCTATAGGAGTTGGATTTGGGTGCCTCAAGTGAGTGTTAAATCAGCCTTTTCAGGTTATTTACATGACCTCTGATATAAATTTTTTTTTTTTGTTCATTACGTTGTCACTGAAGCCTGACTTTTCTACCTTGTGGTGATTTAATTTCTCCAGTGCTGTGAGGATTTATCACATTCCCTCATTCAGCCCAGCACTTTCCAGTGTGGCAATTATTTTTGCTGTAAGTCAATGTTATACAACATATGGCTGTTGTTTGATTGCATTGGAGGATTTGTTATAGGAAACATTTACAGCCATAGAGTTGATCCTGGATTGTCTCTGTTAACTACAGATTGTTTTATACTGCTCAATGTTTGGATCTAATGCTCATGCTTCACAGGTGCCTTTATCTGGTAGGGGCTTCCTAAACTCAATCAACTAACCTGCTTCCGGTACTCAGTACTTTAAGTAGTGTTGCTTGTGAATAGCTACAACTTTCAGTACCCAATTCTTTTGCTCCTGTTTTTGTAAATCTATTATTTTTTTTCTTAGCCTCTATGATTTCTATTGGTGACCTAATTTGTGCTATGGGGACTTGCGACAATTCAATTAGATGCAAGTCTAATGGCAAAAGTTTCAGAACTTATGAGTTAAGATAGTAGTTACAGGTGGCATTCTTGTTGCATGTGGGGCTTCTATAGGGGCGCTGGCACAATGGTTAGTCCAGGTAGTGCTTTTTTATTAAATATCTTTATACCTGGCATTTCCTTTGTAGAAAAGTTCCTGCTTTCTTTGGTTGGCTTTGTCACAGATCCTGGGCATTGATTCATCTTACATTGCATCCATCTTTTTATAACTGGAAAATATAGGCCATTGCTCAGCGAAAGGCAGGTTTTAGCATACTGAGGATCGGTTGGACAAATCCTTTTGAGGATGCAGAAATGCGCAAGGTTTCTCTTTCAAAAATATCGAAGTGTTTAAACTTTATTGTAGTTGATTTTTTAGATTTACATACTCATCAAGGTCGTAATAAAATTCTTATGATAGAGTTAATATATTAGGGCCTTTTTATTACCAATAGCATCTTTGTTGATCAGGATGTGTTTTTATTGGCAGTTTTTTGCAGTGATGCTACCTGCGATGGTTGGATCAGGCATGCTTCAAATTGCCACATTTACAGACCTTTATTTTGCATCTTTCATTCCTGGTGCTGCTGCGAGTATCTCTTGTTAGTAATAACTGAAGCCATTCAGTATTATGTCTTTTATTTGATTTATGTTAGAAGAGGGGAATTGGAAGAGTGAACAAAAAATTAAGATTTTGGTTTGATTGACGATGTTTTAGTGTGTGTAAATATGCCTGCCGAACTTGTATTAAATAAACAATAATGTATAAAGCATATTACAAAAAATATACAGCAAATGGGTCACCACCACTGGACAAAATCAGTGGTAAAACAAGAAACCCATCTTGGAGACACACACACACAACCATGTATATATCAAGCCCGATGCTCATTGTCATTCAGATTCAACAACATATGAAATGTTAGAAATTTTATTTTCCAGAAGATTAAGCTTATAGTAGATTGCATTTCTTGGTGATCTTATTCATAGTACATCGAACAGATCATTGTTGACCAGATAGTTAAGCCAAAACATGAAAAATGCAGCTGAGAGTAGGAGTTTTTTCAGAACCACCAAATCTCATTGTATTCACTTCATAGTTGCCTTTTATAAGTTTAGCATGATGCCTATAATTTCATGTATATTAGTCAAGATACTATGATGATCCTGATGTATTTATATAATTTCATGTATCATTGTATATAAGCAGTTTCATTTATGTTTTCAAAAATTGTGTAAGGTTGAAAATACCTTGGTGACAATTTGGCACATTTCCATGTGAGCTTAGAACTTTCTGGATCAACTAGCAGAAATACCTCCTTTCCAATTTCAAAAGTTCTTTTTGATCAATGCTGGTCTGAACGTATAATTTGATACAAGTTTGAGTTCTGTCCAGATTTCTTCTATGGTCTTTTATTTCTTTAAGTGCTGGATCCGATTGTTCCATTAAATTTTTTCAAACCCAAATATAAAGAATTGCGAGGGCCATATCCACAGATTGCAAAATATTGACATTACTGTTGTTGACATTTTTTAACTACAAATATGGAAGCTTCTGTTAGCTCCAGTTTTATCATTAAGTTGTATTTTGCTTTTTTGAAAAATGCTTCATATATTACTTAAGAGGACAAATAAGTACATCAGGTTTCAAGGTGATGACAACACGCAGACAACAGGGGTAGCAGGGAAGTCCTAGTCTACAAAAGCTAAAAAGGCCAGCATATGAGCCTAGGCCACCACAGTGAGGAACTCATCATCATGGAGGATCGCACTGAGGCTTAACTCTCAGTTGAAAAGCCAAATCTTGCTTAAAGCTCCTCATATCCACTAAAGTAAGAGTTAAGGATGCTTATTGAGCATTACTTTGCAATGATGTTTCCACAGAAAGCCAATTGCAACCGAATGAACTAAACACCAATGCATTTTGAAGCTGTCCCTGACCATCCACGTGTCCCCTAGGTGGGGCCCCTTCCATGAGAGAGGGGCTGCAAAATGCAAATGAAATTCATCTTGAAACTACGCACAAAAATCTCTTGGCAGTATGACATTTCCAATAAACATGTTGAACTATATCATCCTTACCAAACAAAACACTTGCCAAATTACAAAATGGTAATGGCAACTTTGTGCATCCTACTGTCGACAACTATTCCTTGATGAAACAACGACTCCCAAACTTTATGTTTGTGTTACAAAAGCTAGAATCATGAGAGAGATGCTATCACAATTCTTGTAGTTGCCTCGTAAGGTGATCCTATCAAGGATGCAAGAGGGGAAAGGAAACTAAAGTTGTGAATTATGAAAGCTAAGACCTCTGAATAAATCAGTGGTCACACCAGCCAAAGCTACCGACACTTTAGACTAGGTGAATGACCAAGCCTAGGGGGCGTTCCTATGACCAAGATAACCTAAAATACGAGTGATTTATGTTGGGCAATAGGGCAGACCTGGGTTTAATCTTTTAATGCCGCACCAACAAAGACCCACAGTGTTGGCCCTTTCGGCAACAACCTGCGCACAGGTTGCAGTCTCACCCGAAACAGCTATGGGGTTGCCGCAGAATCAGGTTTCTGCAAGCAGAGAAGGGGATTACTGTACCTTAGCCTTTTAATAACCTTATTAAACAATAATTATAAAGCTTTACCATTCATTCACATACAACTTCGCAGATAAATAAACAGTCGTGACTTGCTCAACCCACTACAGGGAATTCACAGCGAAGCTAAATATTAGCAGCGATCTAACTTATCAGATGTATACAGTTATTAATGCATAAAAGAAACAGAAACAGAAACAGCACAAGAAACCACAACACTGGATATAACGTGGTTCACCCCCAGTGTAGGGGCTACGTCCACAAACTGTGTTCTATTCAACTTGCTACAAAACCCCAGTTTGATCTGCGCACTCAGCTGCAGATCCCTTCAGTCCTTAAAAGCCGCGCACACAGCAGCAGGCCCCTGCGTACACAGCTGTAGGTCTTTCCTCAATCTTCTTTACAAAAATCCTCTGCGCACACAGCTGCAGAGGTCGTCCACGCACACAGCTGGGACTTAACCTTTCCCTACAAAATCAACCTTAGCTTCGCCTTAATCTTTCTTTCATCATAAAACCTAACCTATCTTCTTTACACAAGCGCTTATTTATACTACGCATTTTTACAAAACCATGGTCTTAAACCATGGGCACCCAAAACCCTAAACCCTGGATTTCAACCAAGGGTTTATTACAACAAAGGAGTTTTAACTTAACCCCGACACCCCTAAGACTATTTTGAGTCCACACTCGCGGAGTTATCCATCTTAAGGGTCATTAGGGTGCGCGTCCCAACAGGCCCCTAAGACTCACCAGTGGCCCGTCCCGGGACACTCTTCAGTTTCTCTGGTGGCAGAATTCCGCTGATGAAGCATAGTGTACTGCTTGTGGAAGCTCTCCATGCTGCTGCCGGCTGCGTACTTCTGTCCTTTGCAGAAGTTTTGCTGATGAAAAGCCGTCACAACCACCTGCAACACCATCCTTCACTCCAATTGCCGATGCCTGACCATCCACAACTTTGGGGTCCCCTGGGATTGCGTGTCACACTGCAGAAGGAATATCGCTGCCATGGTTCTGCTACGCCGAAAGATTGCATGGCGGGATTCCCCAGAGTCTTTCTGCGAGGCCTCATGCCCTTGGTTGCTCTACGTTAGAGCAAACTCCTGGCCATCTTTGCAAAGTTAGAGCAAACTCCTGCCTGTCGATGTACTTAGCCAAGTAGGGCTGTACTGGCGGAGTACTCAGAAGGTGCTGCAGACCTCTGTCCCTTACTTCTCGTACTAGCTCCTGAACGTTACAGTCGTTCGACATGGTTCGGGCTGGATATCTCACAGATGTGCTTAAGACAGAAAACACAGGTCGAGATGGCTCCTTATAGAATCTTGAGGCGGAATTTGTTATCATGGTGCAGTAATGACGCCAAATCTGACGAAGTTCCGGGAATTTTCTCCACACAGCGCCGGATTTTCCCAAAATCTCATTATGACCAGTAATGAGAGCAGCTCTCGTGCCAACGCCGCCGAATGCAGTATGTCCCATCCGTCACATTTTGGGCTGCGACACACCTTGACAACCTTCGACTTCGACACAGTCTGACCCTGCGACCTACGACCAACTTGTAGCTTTGCATCCTGTAGACAAAACAGACTACGATAATCCATAATGCTACAAGCATCTTCGCTTATTTGCTTGGTGCTACCTCCTATTCTGAGTACCTGGCCTGTCCGTGTACTTTTTTAAACGGCTCCCATTTATCATAGAGGGAAAAAGCTCACCATTTAACTTAGCTAGCTGGACTGCGCCCTCGTCAGTAACTTTCTGTACTACATACGGTCCTTTCCAATGTGTCTTAAACTTTCCAGGGAACTTCATGAATTTGCTGTCATAAAGGAGCACAAGATCACCCTGCTGAAAATGTTTCTTCTTGATGTGTCTGTCATGCCACGCTTTTTCTTGAGCTTTCTGCACCTGTTGTTGGAAGCCTGCGACAAATCTATCCTCTTCAAGTTCTAATATCTGTTTCAGTCTCTCTGTGATTATGGCTGGGTCATCCATCTCGGTGAAAGCAGATATCCGGAGGCTGGGAACAATGTATTCCATGGGCATGACAGCTTCTTGCCCATAAACTAGTCGAAAGGGTGTATGGCCTGTCAACTTTTTGCAAGTAGTTCTGTAAGCCCATTGCACCGCTGGAATTCGAAGATCCCAATCATTCCTGTTAGCGTTACAAACCTTTGTCAAGGCATGCTCAAGGATTTTGTTAAAAGCTTCGACAGTCCCATTTGCTTGTGGGTGATATGCGATACTCTTTTGATGATACACTTGAAATTCTTCAGTCAATACTTCAATAGTCCTGTTCAGGAAATGTGACCCCTGATCACTCATAAGAACTTTGGGACACCCAAATCTGGATAAGATGTTGTCGAAGATGAACTTCGCAGCAGTAGCAGCGCTACAGGTCTTGACTGGTTGAGCTTCGGCCCAACGGGTAAGATAATTAG
>LPNX011164853.1:0-18412 GCA_001517045.1 Pseudotsuga menziesii | reverse complement strand
GGGGTGGACGCAGTAGCCTGACCTAAGGAAGAGGGGTCAAAATCTCTCTTATACCTTTTTCCGTTCCGCAGCAACCCACTTTGCTCGTCGAAGGGAGTGTCACTTGCAAACATATGTTAGTACGACTAAACTAATAGTTCGATTCAAACAGCAATATACCCTTTTCGGCCAATAGTATTTTAATCCTTAAGCTAAATAAATTCAAAAACTTACCACGGGGGCCATTGAAAAACTGCTGTTCAGCTTCGCTGAAAGAGGTGCTTGTGTCAATGGCAAACTCTGTCACAAAGGCCTCCAACGTTCGCGTCGTTTAGAAGTCAACAGCGCGGGATACCTCGTTGTTCACGTGTTGCACAAGATTGACCCTTGCGGGGGTCCACATAGGAATCCATTGAGCTTGAAAGTTCGTCCTCCTCTTTGTTAACCTAGACAACCACTGGTGCAATTCTATGTGGATGCTACCAAAAAAAATTTCATAAGCATCACAAAAAACATACCTTTGTAAAAATTCACTTGCGCTTCGACACGGATTCGTATTCTCTTGCTGCGCGAATTTCAGACAAGTCTCAGCAAACCAACCACCGATTTCCTTCGCAGAGGGCCTCCAAAACATAGCCCTTGAGGTACGATGTAAACCCCTCTTGAGCAGGTACTGAGTTCAACCGGCAACGGAACCAATTTGTTGGGCAATAGGGCAGACCCGGGTTTAATCCTTTAATGTCGCACCAACAAAGACCCACAGTGTTGGCCCTTTCGGCAACAACCTGCGCACAGGTTGCAGTCTCACCCGAAACAGCTATGGGGTTGCCGCAGAATCAGGTTTCTGCAAGCAGAGAGGGGGATTACTGTACCTTAGCCTTTTAATAACCTTATTAAACAATAATTATAAAGCTTTACCATTCATTCACATACAACTTCGCAAATAAATAAACAGTCGTGACTTGCTCAACCCACTACAGGGAATTCACAGCGAAGCTAAATATTAGCAGCGATCTAACTTATCAGATGTATACAGTTATTAATGCATAAAAGAAACAGAAACAGAAACAGCACAAGAAACCACAACACCGGATATAACGTGGTTCACCTCCAGTGTAGGGGCTACGTCCACAAACTGTGTTCTATTCAATTTGCTACAAAACCCTAGTTTGATCTGCGCACTCAGCTGCAGATCCCTTCAATCCTTAAAAGCCGCGCACACAGCAGCAGGCCCCTGCGCACACAGCTGCAGGTCTTTCCTCAATCTTCTTTACAAAAACCCTCTGCGCCCACAGCTGTAGAGGTCGTCCACACACACAGCTGGGACTTAACCTTTCCTTACAAAATCAACCTTAGCTTCGCCTTAATCTTTCTTTCATCATAAAACCTAACCTATCTTCTTTACACAAGCGCTTATTTATACTGCGCATTTTTACAAAACCATGGTCTTAAACCATGGGCACCCAAAACCCAAAACCCTGGATTTCAACCAAGGGTTTATTACAACAAAGGAGTTTTAACTTAACCACGACACCCTTAAGAATATTTTGAGTCCACACTCGCGGAGTTATCCATCTTAAGGGTCATTAGGGTGCGCGTCCCAACAATTTAAGTGAATAAAGCTAGGTATCTTGATTGAATCTCTTAGTAATAAGGTTAATTAGAGATCTAAACAATTACTAAGAGGTTAAGAGTGTCCACATGAAAAGCCCTAAATTACCCTAGTGTTTTAAGCATCAAAAACAGATCTAAAGGTAGTTAGGTGAAATTAAGTGAAATTGGACACAAGAATTAATTGCTAGATGCAAGATGAGTCGAATGGAAGTGATTCTAGCAATACCTAGTTCGTGGATTGAGAGATACCCAATTCTCCCAAGGAGGGTGTCCTCTCTTAGAGGATAGGCCAATGTGTTGAGTGGGAAAATGGAGTCCGATGGCCATGAAAAATTACATCTAGAGGTTTTAAATTATTTCTAAAGTGGGTTTAAAATATTATAGTTTGCCGTGAAGTAGAACCTATGGATCTATGAAATGAGGGTTTTATTATGAGGATTTTAATTATTTTATTTTTCCCGGGAAATGAAATACCAAAATTAGCTAGAAAAATTAAATGGAACTTATCTGGAATCGTGAGAGGCCATGAGATGTTGCCCTTTGTCTAACGTTGTCAACTTGAAAGCCTCGATCTATCCCCGGTTGATGTGTTTTGTCTAGTGCGCTCCACCTGTAGAAGACAAGGAACCACAACAAGCAAAGCTAAAATCGTGATTCAAATACAATCTACAAAAAAAACGATGGATGCAAGAGAAACAAGGAGATATAGTAATCAAATGCTACAAAAGATACACAAGATAACCCCATGTCAAAACGATTTGGAGAGAAAGAAATAGTGTCCCCCACTAAGTCACCCTCCACCAAGACGTCCCTCCTGCAAGTAAAAATGCAAAGAAATATGCCGGAATATAGAAGCAAAACTTTCGATGCCCAAAGAGACTAAGAAACACAAGAGTCATGAATGCCCAAGAGAATTCAAAGAGTTGTGAGAAAAGAACTCTCCTCAGAAAGTATATCTAGGAGTTGACTATCAATATCCGATCAAGGGAATTGGGGAAGCAAGCTACAAGCTTGATTCAGGAAATCCCCTGAAGATGAAAAAAGCACTATATGTATCAGGTCTAAAGAAGAATTTACTTTCTATCTCAGCTTTAGATAAGAAAGGATTTAGAGTTGCATTCATAGATGGCCACGTACTTATGTGGCCCAAAGGAAAGAATATTGAAGATGCAGTTGTTATTGGTGAAGAAGAAGGAGGCCTGTATAAACTCAAGGGACATTCAGAAACAACCCTTGTTCATGAGTCCACTGATCCTAGTGAACTATGGCATAGAAGGCTTGCTCACATCAATTACAAAGCACTACCTCATGTGAACAAAGTAGTGATGGGATTACCAGACATGAAGATCAAACATGAAGGCATTTGCAAAGGATGTGCGAAAGGAAAGAACATCAAGAATCCATTCCCGAAGAGTGAAACAAAAAGAAAAGGTACGTTGGAATTGATTCATTTAGATGTGTGTTGTCCAATGTCCTCCACATCTCTAAGTGGCTTTGAATATTATATTACATTTATTGATGACTATTCAAGGAAGACATGGATATACTTCTTGAAAGCAAAGAGTGAAGTGTTTGAGAAATTCAAAGAATTCAAAGTCGTGATAGAAAACCTTACAAACAAGAGAATCAATACTCTTCGATCAGACAATGACAAAGAGTATACTTCAAAAGAGTTCGAAGCTTTTTGCAAAGATGCCAAAATCAAGAGGGAACTAAGTACTCCCTACAATCCTCAACATAATGGTATTGCAGAAAGAAAGAACATAACCATCATGGAAGCAGTGAAGACAATAATATATGATCAAGATCTTCCAATGCATCTATGGGCAGAAGCAGCAAGAACTGCTGTATATGTACAGAACATAATATCTCACAGTGCCCTTGGATTCAAGACTCCAGAAGAGATGTTCACGGGAAAGAAGCCTGAGGTAAGTCACCTCAAAATATTTGGTTGTCTAGTATATATTCATATACCAAAACAGAAAAGAACCAAGTTGGACCCTTCCGGAAAGAAGGGGATATTTGTTGGATACTGTGAAGTGTCCAAGGCATTTAGAATTTACATTCCTAGATTCCATCACATGGAAATCGGTAGAGATGTAACATTCGATGAAGAAGCAGCTCTCAAGAGATCTAGAAAATGCCAACATGAAGAAGTGTATGAGGAAGATGCATCTCCCAGAAATGTAGAGACTACATTCCTCCTTGAAGATGAATCTCCTGAAGAGCATGATATGACAGAACCATAAGAACCTCCTACGATGGAGATATCACAAAAGAGAAAGCCTGCTTGGGCAAGAGAAATTATACACGAAGTAGAAAGATATGGAGCTCTTGAAGGCTCCACAAGGATAAGTAAGAAGCCCAAGCCATTTTCCAGCTATGTGGCTTTGATGTGTGATTTGGTGGATCAAGAACCTACAAACTACAAAGAAGCGGTACAGAAGGAAGAATGGGTAGAAGCAATGACTGAAGAATACCAGTCAATAATGAAGAATGATGTATGGGATATAGCTCCCAAACCAGAAGGCAAGAGTGTAGTATCCTCCAAATGGATCTACAAGATAAAACATGCAATTGACAGAAGTATCGAGAAGTATAAAGCAAGATTTGTGGCCAGAGGTTTCTCTTAGAAAGAGAGAATTGATTATGAAGAGACATTTGCACCAGTAGCACGATATACTTCGATTAGAGCTATCATGGCACTTGCATCCATGATGAAGTGGGACTTACACCAGATGGATGTGAAGACAACCTTCCTGAATGGTGTGATTGAAGAAGAAGTATACATAGAACAACCATAAGGATTTGAAGTTGAAGACAGAAGGACTCACGAATGCAAACTGAAGAAGGCCCTGTATGGCTTGAAGCAAACTCCTAGAGCTTGGTATGGAAGGATAGATAGTTTCCTAACGAGCTTGGACTTTACCAAGAGTAAAGTCGATCCTAACCTTTACTACAAGGTTATAGAAGATGAACCTGTCATACTATTACTATATGTGGATGATTTATTTCTGACAGGGAATGAAAAACAGATTGTGGAAAGCAAGAAGAAACTTGCTGAAGAATTTGAGATGAAAGACTTTGGGTTAATGCATTATTTCCTAGGTCTGGAAGTATGGCAAAGTTCAGAAGGAATCTTTCTCAACCAGGGAAAGTATGCAGTAGAGATATTGAAAAGATTCGATATGTTGGAATGCAAAGCCATGGCCACACCCATGGATTCCAACCTGAAGTTGTTACCTGATGACATGTCAGAGTTAGTGGATGTGACTCAATACAGATAGATTATTGGGTCGTTGATGTATCGAACAAATACCAGACTAGACATTTGTTTTGCTGTGAACACCTTGAGTCAATATCTAGTTCAACCTAGATGTGTTCACTTGATAGCTACAAAAGATGTGATGAGATATCTGAAAGGGAGTATAGACTTTGGTCTATACTAAGATTGTATGGCTATACAAATGTAGATTGGGCTGAAAGTGTATCAGATAGGAAAAGCACATCAGGTGGATGTTATAGTCTAGGATCTGCTATGATTTCATGGTTTAGCAGGAAACAGTCCAGTGTTGCTCTTAGCACGGCTGAAGCAGAATATATAGCAACTTGCTCTGCTAGTTGTGAAGCCATATGGCTTCGGAAGCTGATGTCAGGTTTATTCAACCTGGAGTTGGATACTATCGTGATTCTATGTGATAGCCAAAGTTGTATAAAGATGACAGAGAATCCAATGTTCCACGATAGGTTGAAGCACATAGAAATCTGGTATTTCTGCATTCGAGATATGATGCAGAAGGGAGCCGTAAAGCTCCAGTATGTGAGTATTGATGAACAAGTTGCTGATGTGTTGACGAAGCCTGTCTCGGGTAAAGTTTGAATACTTTCGAGACAAGCTTGGTGTTGTTCGGAAAGACCTTCCTCAAAAAGGGGAACAGTGATGTTGCAGTGGGAGTGGATCATCCCTGGACATCTGTCCTAAAGTGATCTATAGACTTATGTCTCTGAGAAAGAAGGAGGATTGTATCATCCCTGAACATTCGTTTTGAATGGATTCGATGACTTCAGTCCTCGAGAATGTAGTAGGATTGTATCATCCTTGAACTTTTGTTCAAAATGGATCCGGTGACTTCGGTACTCGAGAATGTGGTAGGATTGTATCATCCTTGAACTTTTGTTCAGAATGGATCTGGTGACTTCGGTACTCAAGAACGTGGTAGGATTGTATCATCCTTGAACTTTTGTTCAGAATGGATTTGATGACTTTGGTACTCGAGAATGTGGTAGGATTGCATCATCCTTGGACTTAGTCCTAAAGTGACAGGTAGTGATTATCCCGTAATTGTATCTGGTGACTTCGGTTGTCGAGAATGTGGTGGGATTGTATCATCCCTGGACTTAAGTCCAAAAGTGATTCGAAGACTTTCGTCTTCGTATTGTGGATTGCAGGTTATTGATGATGATGATGATTTTGCCGATCGAAAGATCAGAGTGTGATGATGATGTTGCTCAGATTGTTACTGATGATGATGTTGTTGATCGAAAGATCAGAGTGTGATGATGATGCTGCTCAGATTGTTGCTGATGATGATGTTGTTGATCGAAAGATCAGAGTGTGATGATGATGTTGCTCAGATCGTTGCCGATGATGATGTTGCTGATAAGAAGATCAGAGTCTGATGATGATGTTGCTCAAAGCGTTGTTGATGATGATGTTGCTGATCGAAAGGTCAAAGTACTATTGATGATGATGTTGCTGAAGACCAAAATGTTGACGATGATGTTGTCAAAGAAATGCTTCTGCTGAAATTAAAGATGAAGACTATGTGTCAAAGATGTTGAAAAAGCTTCCAGTGATCTATAGATGTGTCACCCTGATGATGTTGATGATGTCCTCTCTCTCCTACTGCTGTTGTTGTTGTTGTTGTAGAATACCCTTTTCGTTAAGGGGGAGTGTTGAATTATTGTAACTTAGAAGAATATTCTATATATATTTCATTGATCCTCAATGTTTCTATCGGGAGAATCATTTGTATTTCTTTGTACCCCGATGTTCCTAATTGAGAGAATTAATAAGAGTCATGAGGAAGTCCCCTCCGTTGTAAGTCGGGTCATTAGTACCCTCCGGAATATGTTATTATATTAAGTTAATCTAGTTGTGGTTACTCGAGCGTACATAACTGAGTTAAGTTTACTTGAGCCTACATAACTAGGTTAAATGTCAAGTGAACGAAAGAATATAAATAGAGTTGAGGTGCTTCTCATTTGAACACACTCACACTCACTTGTGTAGCGCATAAGAGAGAGAGAGAAAGAGCTGTAGATGGAGAAAGAGGAGGATCAGTCTTTTGGGTTTTAGCTTTTATCTTTTGGGGCATCTATATTGAGGAAGCTTTTGCTGGGTTTTTCCCATTAGGGTTTTCCCATGATAAATCTGTGTTGTTCTTGTGATACTGGTTCTTTCAGTGATCCTCTCTATATGCTTTTGTTATGAAATTGAAATTAAATGCTGATAATCTAGCTTAGCATATGGAATTTTAACACTAAAGAAACTGTTGGGTGGAGCACTCGTTTTGAGGACTATAGGAAAACCATCTGGTGAACTCGGCCACACTTTCCAAGCCACATACTTCATAGCCGGAGACATAGAGAAACATGGAGTCTATTATGCACAGGGGTTAAGATGGGGAAAAGATCTTCAATCTTACAAGTTTTATTCAACACAGGTCATGGGAGGAAAACAATTATGGATGAACTGGATAGATGGGGACAAACGATACATGGAACCAACATAGCACTAAAGTCTAAAAGTTGTGTAAAGCATGGCATAAGCAATAGTCTTCAATATTAGATTCTTTAATCATTCTCAACACAAGTTTAAGCATCAGTATATATGTAATATAAGCATAGGTCACCATGATCATCATAACATAGCAAGCTTAGGTATTAACATACATCAAAGAGAAAAATGCAACGAAGGAGCCATATACCTGATCTCACCATATACCTGTCTCTATCTGATATGCCGAATTGTAACTGTGTACCATATTTGCTGAAATCATCTCAATGGACAAGGAGATCTCAGCCCTGACAAGGAAATACTTTGAAATTGCTCCTAAACAAAGGCTATGAATGGCTCAATATGTAAAGATCCATGTTGAAGCCCCATCTGAATCTGTAGTTTTTAAAAATAAAGAGGAAAATCTGTATGCTGCATCGTGGTAGCCTAGCTGCAATATATGTTATAACAAAAACATGTCAAAAGAGAAGTGTGCTAGCCTTGGAGACTCAAGTATATCAAGAGAAAAAGTAAAATGATCATATTTGAATCCTTGTCTTGTTACAAAATGAGAGTGCTTATCAATGGCCACACTGAGAGGGGGGGGGGTAAATCAGTGTGTGAGCAATTTAAACCTTTTTCACCTTCAATTAATTATTCAGAGTTTATCAAGCATTATGTTGCTAATCACATCATCATATTCATTGGCTAAATCACCCATGAGTCATAAGCACAATAATCACATCAAGAGAAACACAAGAATATATGTAATTTTAATCTTTATTTATGGTAATGGAAGACTTCATTCTTCTCGATAACAATCAACACCAACTGATGAAAATAGCACCAACTCTCATAACAGGACCCAACCTGGTTTTTTTAGCTTCAACTAAGAAAGGGTTGAGGAGTCCAATGCTCAAGTGCAAGATACTACTTGCAAGCTTGATGCCAATCTCTGATTGTCATCAATCGGCTGCTCAACCATCTCTGCTCATCAACCTCTGCTTGTTAACCTCATATCATTAACCTCTGCTTGTCAATCTGCTCATCAATACTGCTGGTCAATCTCTGCTCATCACTCTTTGCTTGTCAATCTGCTTATCAACACTGCTGGTCATCTGCTCATGTATATATCACCATCATCATCAAGAGTATCAGCATGTATGCTTCAAGTATGCATCATCATCATCAAGGTCTGAACTTGTCATCAAGGTATCAAGATCACCAGCAAGGTCTATAACATCATCATAGGGTATGAATCATAGTGTACAAGGCAGCAACAACATCATATCATCATGTACAAATGTGCATTACCACCATCATAAAATGTGCATTAAGTGTATAGGGTAACATCATCATATCATACAGTAGAATGTGCATCAAGTGTATAGTGTATGCATCCATTATCATCATATAGTAGCATGCAACACCATCATAAGGTAGCATGCATCATCATCATTTTATGCCATCTAAATCACACATCAATGCACCACATATGTATGTTTGTATGTACTTCACTGTTCATACATTCATCACTGTTCATACTCGTATTGGTTAGACTCCAAATAGATGTCACCAAAACTTATCATAGTATGCATCATCATGTCATCATAGTGTTCATCATCATATCATCATTATAGTGTCTAGCATCGAGCATGCATCATTTAGAGTATGCAGTGATCTTACCTTAGTAAGTAATGCCAAGTTCAATGTATGTCTGCTTTGTTTGTGCATGGCAAAACTCACACTTTGGGCTAAGTATGTGTGCTGTAGATGGACTATTTAACCCAAAAAGAAATCACTGTGGAAATCTCAGTTCTATCATCAAAAGAAGGTAGTAATCACATCTCTGGCACACAAGCAAACTTTGGACTGTATGTACACTTATAGATGTCCTCTAACACAGTCAAGATTCATCAAGCTTGGTCTGTGTATAATTTGAATGAAGCCCTAAAAACTCCAGACCTTGACTGGTGTTTTTGTAGACATGAACTAGGGCTCGAGACAGAGAGAATGTCAACATTCAGATGCTTATAAAACAAACCTCGGAACTCTACTGCTGCAAACTTGGACTGTTTGATGTCTTGTGAAAGAGATGTCACCAAATTTCATCCAACAATTCGGGACTGGTGCACAATTGTCAACTTCGGATGGATAGAAACCTTTTGTAGCCCAAGCAAGTCCAAAATGGACTGTTGTTAGCTGACTCAGTTCACTACAAATTATAGCCTTTGCTGCAGCTGCTGGTGGCTTTCATAGGCTCACACAAAGTGCCTGAAAATTAGATCAAGACCAAAAAAAAGATGTTCTGCTACTCCCCCGAATTTTATCTCAGTCAGCAGCCTCAACAACGAGTTCTAGCTTAGTCCACGAGCTCTTTTCATTCATCTTCGTTCGATACATTATGAGTGTGAAGGTTGTTATCAACTATTTTGTACCATAGTTGAACCTCCTGTTGAGCCGCCATTTGTTGAACATGGTCAATGTTCATGTTCAGTGCAGCAGAAGTTCAGAATGTTTTGCCTAGCCAATTTTGGCTAGTCATTTTTATTTTGATGTTGAAATGACCATGCCCCATGGGGTTTTTGTAATAAAGTGTGCTAGTAGGGGTTTTGAGTGCCTCGGTCCCCTAAGGCGTAAAATTTCAACTAAGGTATTCTAGGGAGCTTTTTCCCTTGTCAATTATGCTTTGCCTATAGCTGAGTATAATCGATGAGGTTTTCTCTTGCTTCCTCCAAAGCTGGAATGCTCGATTTTGAATTTTGGGCCTTGGGGGGTTATAAGAGTCCAACTAGTAAATATGAACCTACTAGACACTATTGGTATGTTCTATGGTCATTTCCTAAGCCCCGGGATACATTAAAACAATGTCCGAAAATTTTTTCCCGGACGCGTGGTGATTTTTAATTTTTAATTTTTTGACTATAGGGAATTAATTAAAATTTTCAATTAATTACACCATTTTGACCATGGTTTAATTGAAAATTTTCAATTTGTAATAATTAAGTGGTTCGGGGGGTGCTTTTGGCAAATAAACACTTATTTTCTAAGCCAAAACATTCATTTAGCCCCTAGACACACTTATCCTAAGTTTCAGACTATTATTTGGCTTTATAAATAATATTTTCTCAAAAAACCCAAAAAATGAGAAATATTAATTAAAATAATAAAAAATAATAAATTGGAGAAAATCAAAATATCTCCAAAAAAAGCCAAATTGAATAAAATAAAGAGCTAATTAGCTCGGCACAGAGCATTTATGATGATTCCAGTCAACATCGGTCAGTTTTAGATCAAGTATCAGAGTGTAGCAGTTGAATTATCAATTAGAAATTTGCCCTCTTTGGTCAAATTCGTTTTTGGTTGAAGTGTGGGTTATCTATTGGCTGGGTGTTCATTATGAGGGAGGATGAGCCACCTCACCCCTCCTCATTACTCCAGCACTTAGTTGCAACTAGTTGCAACTTAGTTCAACTCCAAATCATCATGTCGAGCTCATTCAATTACTCCGGTGTTACTCTTAGTTTGGATTTAGAGATTTGAGCCCTATTTTCTTTCCTTTTTGTATATATAGAGGTGCTTTGCACTCTTTTCTTCATGGATATTTTAGGCAAGAACACTCTGCCAAAATCTATATTGTAATACTTGTTTATGGTATTGGAATAAGTAGTGACTTTGGAGGTCTATGCATGAGTTTTTGGACTTGGTTCACATTGTCTTGGTGATATCTCTCTCACCTTATCTTTTCTTAAGCAAGTCATTATTCAATTTATGTTCTAACATAGCTTAGAAATATCTTGTTCAGATTTATGCTTGAATATAAGGGTTTTGCAAGGATCATCCAAGGTGGAGAGTGGCTTGGAAATCAAGTTGGTTTTTGCACATGCAATGGTTTTTCCTCTCTAATTCTTTTTCTTGCAGGTTCTCTAAGTCCTTCTCTTCTCAAAGAAAGAAACACAAAAAGGAGACTAGCCTTTCCTCCATCAACAACAAATTTTAGTCTTTCTTTCAGTTACATTGGTCACTACAAGTGGATCTCTATTTTCAAGGTTCTATCCTACCTATTTTCCACTTTTTTTTTGTAGAAGTTATCAAGTCATTTAAATCTTTATTTCAAGCTTGCTTGGCTTCTATTAAGTTAGATCTAAGCTTTCTAGCCCTAGAACTACTTTTTGAAAGCTATATCCATCTTTCTAAAGGCCCATTTTTAAAGATCTAGTTTCATTTCCATTTTTGTAAATCTATCTTTTTCTACATCCAAGTTTTGACTTGAGATAGCACCTTGGGATTTCATCCCAAAGGCCACATTGTTTTGTGGTTGCTTCTCTATCCCACTATATCCTTGTGTGCGTCTAGCTAGCTAGAAGGTTTTCTTGGACTAATGTTCTAGTGGTCACCTTGTTCCAAGGTTGATCCCACCTCATTGTTTGATTCTTCATCTTTTTTTTATTTCTTTCTTTTTTTTTATCTTGGGAAACGTGCACTATTTTTCTCGAAAAACGTGCATATTTTCCACTTTTGTTTGTTGGTTTTTTCTGTGCTTTTTAGGTCTTTTTTCAATTCTGGAATTTCTTGAAAAAATATTAAAAAATTTGGAAAAATTTGGAAAAAATCAATTTTCTCTTTTTTGGTGTGTTTTTTTGAAAAGCATGTCATTTTAAGCTTGCTGTTTTTTTCACTGATTTTTACAATTTTCTGCTAAATTTCAATTCTGGAAATTAGCCTGAAAATTAAAAAAAAAAAATAATTTCGAAAAAATTTTAAATTTTTTTCTTTTTTGACTTTTTTCTCGAAAAATGTGCAATTTTGTACTTGCTGTTTTTTACTGATTTTTTGCAATTTTCTGCTATTTTCCAGATTCTAGAAATTAGCCTAAAATTTTAAAAATCTTTAATTTTAATTTGTAAAAAGTCTCAAGTCGTTTCGTAAAAAATCATGCATTTTACATAAAAATCGGTGAGCTTGCCTTGCCCTTTCCAAGTTTTAATTTTGGGTCTCATTCCATTGTTTTGGTCTTTTGTTTCATCTCATAAGGCACTTGTCTTCTCATCCACTTAATCTTTTCGAATCACAAGTTAAATTTGGTTTCCTAACACTCTTACTAGTCCCTATTTAGAGCTGTTATCCACAGGTGAACTAAAAGCAAAACCAAGCAAGAAAGAGCAAGCAGAACTAGATCCAAAGACAAGGATCCAAAACCAAAAAGAAGTCATTCTTCTTTGTACAAACTTGTAAGAGTTTTTCATTTTTACTTAAGTTAGTTCTCAAAAGTCCTTACGAGGGTTAAATTCCCAAGGCATTTGTACTTCATTAATAAAACAAGGCTAAGTGGGATAATGCCTCCCATATTTGTTTTTTCTTCCCCATTTTGGGAAAGAGTGTCTTTGTTCTTAGCTTAGATTTACTTCAAGTACTTAGAGTAGTTTCATTTTTTGCAAAGTAGATACTAATTGTTAGTTTAGTCATCTCATCTTTTGTTTATTTGAACTACATCATCATTATGTTCTTATTTCAAGCAGCGAGTCTTTTAACAAAGAACTAAAGTCTCTTGAACTTGCCATAACACAAGTCAAGAGCACTCTCAATCAGAGACCATTCTCGCTGCATTTCCTTGCATCAAGCATATAGTTTAGTTAAAGTCTCTTGAACTTCCGTCATAAGACGAAGTCAAGAGCGCTCTTTGTCGGAGAGTTGAACTGTGTGCTCCTAATTTAAAATCATTTCAACTCACTTTCCCATTAAAATTTACTTTGTTACTCTCCCTCACCTAGTATGCTCTACCGACCCTAAAAAGTTGGACTTGTACTCAGAACGGTGATCAGATTTGTTAATCTTGCAAGTGATAACATATTAAAAATTTCACCCCACAATCAACGCACCGATGTTTTCGATAAATACTCAGGTAGTGGGCAAATTCCAAGTGTGGGTGTTGGGCAACCCAATCTGGACACTCACTGGTTAAATTCTCCGAACACCTAGCTTGTGATTCCAGACAGGTCCGTAATGTCTTCAAAAGGAGCCACTGAAAGTATTTCCGGTTAGGTTTCCTAGACACCTTAAGCAAGATCATCTTTAAAATTTAGAATAAAATAAACCAGGAACAATTGCAAAACGTTCTCACAAACAATTATTTTCAAGACTTGTATCTCCATCATCCCCAAGCACTATACAACTTTTTGACTCCATAAGGCACTGGTCCATTTACACTTACATGTTTTAATTAATCTGGGCCATTTGTCCTTTTGAAGTTTCTACTTGAATTTATTATCTATCTGTGGATGCTTTTATTTTTCAAGTCTTTATTATACTGTTAATCTTATACCTTGCATCGCAACGTGGATTGCCCTTTATCTTGTGTTTATTTCATCTAAAACTATGATCTCATAAAAAATTCCTAAACAAACACCCATCCGCATCACTCATCACCAAAAACACTTAAAATACATTAAGCCTTAAAAGGTCAACCACTTTAAAAGGTCAACCTTATTATTTTTATTTTTGTTTTTATTGCGCAAGTCTTTAATGGTCAACCTTACCATTTACAAGTCATCTTCAATGGTCATCATAAAACAAGGGTATGCTGCACCTTTGTCCACAAATAACTTAGGTCACCACAAGCCTCAAGGGCTTCATCAATGACCAAGGACCCTTAGTCAAGGGTATGCACTTGCCCTCAAGACCAAGGCATGTGTGCCATGACCATATCAACCCATAACATCCAAGCAAGTGTCTAAGTGCCATCACATCATGAAAACCAAGGGTGTAGCAAGCCACAAGGACTTCATCAAGAACCCCATCACCATGACATGTATGACCAAGGACCCCATCATCAAGGTGCCATGTCATCATCCATAATCAACCAAGTGTGTCAAGTGTCCAAGAGCTATCATGCCATCATATAAGTGGGTGCCAAGTCTTTCTCATGCCCTAGGTCCATCTCCAAGGGTTCTAAGACCCCATCAACCCACACATGACCACATCATCTCTTTCAAGGGTTCAAGGACCATTAAACCATCAAGTGTGGGTCCAAGGTCTTCTTCATGGCTTCTTCATCAAGCAAGAGTCTTCATGGGCTTCTTTAACCACCTCAACCACACAAGGAGACCTCCAAGGGTCAAGATCCATCATGCTACCTCCTGTGGGGTTGTCATGTCTTCTCCTAGGGTACCATGACCCTGTCAAAGCATGAATGACCACACAATGGGTCATTGATGCTTCTTTAACCCATCAAGGGCTTCTCCGTCATTCGCAAGGACTTCAAGACCATCTCTAGGGTCTTCAACATCATCAGCAGGGTCTTCAGCATCGTCAACAAGGTGGTGGCTCCAAGATCTAACCTTGTGGGTACAAGGACCTTGTCAATTGGATACGATGTGCTTCAAGGCACAACCCATCTTTGTAAGGGCTCCAAGGCATTGGATGTAAGTATATTGGGATCATTCCTACCTGTGCACTGCTAGAGGGACTTGGTGGCATTAATGCCCTCCCGTGGGGCCACTGCAAGTCCCATGTTGGCATCAATGACAATTTAGTCAACATGTATGACTGCCCTTACATGCGCAACCACTTCTACATAGCAAAAACACAATTGTGGCTAGGATCCCTTGAGCCATGTGTCCTAATGGACTCATCCCAAGGTGCAGTAGAGCACCCTCCTAGGCATAAATGCCCAACATGATGGGGGACTTCTGCCCATCAAGGGGTAGTTAGCAAAACCACAAGGCCAAGACTGTTTGAAATGGGAACCAAGAGGACCTGCCATGACCATACCAAGGGTCTTAAGCCCCGCTAGACAAACACTTTTACATAAGAAAGCAAATACTTGGCTTTTTACAATGTCGAAAGACCCCCTCACTTTGGTACATCCTGAAGGGTATGCTTCAGACAATCTGAGGCATAACAACGTCGAAACACTTAAAATATTTGGAGAATTCAGCAATGGAAAATATTCAATCAATGTAGATGCATGAACAGCAGTTCTTCTTAAGTAGAAAAGTACTTCATATTTAATTTCCAGCCAAAATACTATGCTCATAAAGATACAATAATACCCTTGTTAGATTCTTGCTTCATCAGATAAATTAGCATCTGAGATATCAAGTAAAATACAGCCTTTTATGAATAAAAGTCAGCCCTGATACATAACATAAACATATATGAATTTATGGACCCTAGAGTGGACAACAATGCCACTGTTTAGACCTCTTCATGCTGGACAATAATCCTAATACAGCAGCAACATTTCCAGCCAAGAAGAGAGGGAGACAAGATACAACATTGACCTTACAAGAGATATTTGCGGCCCCAAATATTTCCTCATTGAAACTCCAGACCTGCACAAGATATCTTCAACTATAGCCCAATGGTGTAGCGATTTCCGGACAATGAAAACACACGTTGCAAGTGAGGGAGGGAGCATCCTTTTATAGCTTCATTTTGAGCCAATAGAGCCTTCTAGAAACTCCTAGGCTGCCCTCTTCTAGATACTTCTCACTTCGATATGCTTCAATCTAGAGTCCTCTTTTTAATATTGAGAAATGATTATTAGCCTCTAGAATTTTCCTGCTTTGTCACTGGACTCTTCTAGAATGTCCCACATGTTTCCAGGACCTTCTAAAGCCTTTTGGGTACTTTCACAGTGAAGACTTCTAGATCCTTCTAAATGCTTCCAAAGCCTTGTAAAACCTTCTAGATGCTTCCCAAACTTGCCAAAATCTTCTAAGGGCTGTTCTAGGAAATGTTGCCAAGATGATGATTCTGAAAATGCAAATTGAACCTTGCACTTTCATGTAGTAACAGTCTTGATGAAATTTGAGAGGTCGTGAGTACTGTGGAGGCAACCGAGAACCAACTCTTGGAGTCTTATGATGGCAACCAAATGTGTCTCCAGGATACGAGTCACACAACTTTTAACATAAGGCCTCTCTCAAGACTAGCACCTAATTTAAAAGTAGAGTGAATGATATACTATACTAATATGTAGATAGCTATGTTGCACAGGTACCTGTCCCCCCAAAAAATTCCGGGGTTTCCTGCGTTCCCATGTTCCAGCGACTTTGGAGCTCCTCGGAAACATCCCCAATTCATCAGTGACTTCGAGACTTATGAGCCGTACCCTAAATGTACTCGTCAAAATTGGGGACTTCTCAAGAACGTCCCTCGACAAATCGAGGACTCTTGGACGTCCCTCAAATTACACAATAAAAAATTAAAAAAAACAAAAAAAATTAAATTTTTTTGATTAAAACCTTACCTAAACCCCCCTATTCCTCTAACCCGCAACCCCCTCCCATTCTATCTACTCGATCCTACGTTTCTAACCTACACTCCAACTCACTGCACCTGCATAACCCTATGGTTTACCCATCACTCAACAGTCTAACACCTGCATAATCCTCTGCACTATGGTTCTACCCATCACTCCGCGTGTCGCTACTTGCTAGTTCGGCTCCTATCTATAGTTCCGTGCACGACTCCCCTATCTATGGCTTCCCTTCCTGCAATCCCACGTGCGTCCCTCTCAACTTGAAGAGCACAGCTCGCAACCCCTCTCGAATCTCTGGCTCTTGGCACATGCTCAAAGTTTGAGTTCATGGCTCAACACATGATCACACTCACAATGAGTTTGTGTCCTCTCAGCCACAACACGCTGCAGAGGACAGGTATTCAATATTTGATATCTTACATTTTATTTTTTTTGTATTTTTTTGGGTAAAAATCTCAGCAGATGCTATTATAGTTTTATAAAAATATAATTTGGTATTTACAAATGTTATTACAAATATACATTTATTTGTTATTTAAATTTCGAAATGATTCATCTTTCATGTATACAATTTTGTAAATTTTCCTTACTGTTTTGTCTTTCAAGTTTTAAGTTACTGTTTAATAGTTAACTTAGAAGTTAGAACTATTAAAAGTTTCCAGTTTTAGATCTTAGGCATGTATCTTGAGTCTTTACTATTTCGTTTTGATAATGGACAATGATGATTGGACAATACTTTATATTTCCTTTTGTAATTTGAATTTTATAAGTTGTTCTACTTTTTATTTCAATATATATATATAATTGCCGTCCCCAACCTGCCGTCCCTTGAAAAATTGGGGGTGTGCTCTAGCCGTCCCGGAAACTCGTCCCCTTGTCCCCTGTGTCCCCTTGTCCCCGAGGCCAGTGCAACATAGGTAGATACTAGATAGACATGAAGACAAACAAATTACCCTTCATGGTGCATACTCATCCAGCCTGCCAATATTACCTAGCCTTTTGACCTTTTCCTTTGATTTTCCATCCTATAGTATGCATCAATATTTTATATTGGTTTCAGTCACTCTAAGCACTTTGATTTCTTGTCATGCATATATATTATATTCTAATTATGGCTACAAGTACAAACATGTGGCTCATTATTCCCAATAATACAATGTAAATCTATGATTAGTGATTTAGTATTTCCACTTGTTTCTCTGAGATTGATTTAGTTAGCTATACACTTTCTGCATATGCTTTTATTGTCAAAACAAATTTACACCTAAATAGGGGCTGAAACAGTGTTATCGGAACCGGCCCGGAACCGGCAAAACCGGCCGGTCTGACCGGTTCACAGGGTCAACCGGTCCGGTTCAGTAAAAAAATTTGCAAAACCGGCCTCTGGACCAAACCGGTCTCTGAACCGGTCCAGAGGCCAGTTTTGCAAATTTAAAAAAAAAAAAAAAAAAACATCTAAAGACTGATTTCGTTGGTTTGGATTGCAATTAAATAATGGCCTGATAACAACCTTATTTTGCACTCATATATCAGACTGAAAATACATACATTGTTTTGATATGATGATAATGTTTAAATTCTGAAATATTGTTGTACACCTGTTAATGATCACTTAAGACTTTGTTTCAGACTTTATTCCTAAACATACTTACTGCTTTGTTAATAGTATATGCGGCTAACACATATAATGATCTGTATATTGATTAAGAAATGCACTAAATAATGGCAGAAATACACTATTGTTTTACCCTAAATACACAGTCAAAAGGAGGTTC